>CM023954.1:30879246-30926939 GCA_013407115.1 Glycine latifolia
ACGTGTAATGGGAAAGGGAAAAAGGGGGAGATTCTAGAGAAGGGATAAGAAAAAAAAAGAGAGAGAGAGGAAGTGACCGTTGGAGAAAATAAAAGAAAAGGGGGGTGTGGAGGGGAGGGAAGAGGGGTGTGGAGAATAAAAAATGAAAAAAATGAAAAATGTAAAAATTTAAAAACTAGCCGTTTTTTCTGAAATTTTTTTGCTATAAATTGGTTCACAACTAACCATTGATGCATACAACTTTCATTTTCATTTGTCAATCTTTTTCTCCAATCTCTTAGTTAAATTTTAATTGTGTGAAATGGATCCAAATCAATTTGATTGGCAAAGTTATATGAATTTTTTTACAAAATTACCACATGCCTCCGTCAATCCAAAATTTAGAAAATCGCCCCCCTTTTTTTCCCCCTCCCTTTTTACCACCACTACCACCAAATTATTTTATGTCAAACACTCAAATCCCTTCCACCGAAAATTCTCAAAGTTCTCAAACATTTCCTTCAATGCCACAAAACAATCCTACCATGGTTGAAAATCATGTAGTTGGTTCACAATTTCCACAATTTTTTACCCAAATTGGGCTAGAAGATACCGTCGTTGAGGAAGTAGGAGGATCTTCTACAAAAACGAAGGCTCGAGTCGCCTTCGCAATTAAAGAAGATACGTGCCTCATTAGTTCATGGCTCAACATCTCAACCGATTCAATTGTTGGTGTTGGTCAAGGAAAAGAAGCGTTTTGGTTAAGAGTCACGAAAAATTACAACAACTTTAGAGGTGAACTCCGCGAAAGGACATTGAATCAACTGAAATCACGATGGCAAAAAATTAATCTAGGCGTGCAAAAATTCAAAGGTCATTACAAGCAAGCGGTATCATTAAAGAAAAGTGGTTGCACGGAGAATGATGTTATGCTTCATGCATATGCCATATGGAAGGAAGACGAAGGAAGCGATTTTGGTTTGGAACATGCTTGGCGACTTCTGAAAGATTAACCGAAATAGTTAGACCAGTTTCCTGAAAATTGCTCTAAGAGGATGGAGATTTCTATAGCTGGGGCATATTCATCGTCATCTAATGCAGAAACACAAGTGGAAGATGCCGAAGCTGGAAGATGCCGAAGCTGACACACCGTCTCCAATTGCCCGTCCAATGGGGCAAAAGGCAGCCAAAAGGAAGAGCAAGGGGAAAGGAGTAGGAACATCTACCAATGTTGTGGACTTGACTGGTGTAGAGGAAGCAATGAGGGAAAGAATACTATGAAAGCCAAACTAGCAGTCTTACGAGAGAGAGAATTGGAAAAAGAGTATTACGACATTCTCATGAAGGACACATCTACAATGTCTGAAACTCAACTCCAAGACCATCAAGCCTTTTGTAAGATAATTAGGCGTAAACTAGGAATGTAGTATTAAACTAGTCGTATTTTATTTTGTTGTTATTGTCTTTTAATTTGTTGTAATTTTGTTTTATTTTGATTTAATTAATAAAGTAGCCGTTACAAAACTAGCCGTTATAAAGTAGCCGTTACAAAACTAGCCGTTACAAAACTAGCCGTTAAAAAACTAGCTGTTACAAAACTAGCCGTTATAAAACTAGCCGTTAAAAAACTAGTCGTTACAAAACTAGCCGTTATAAAACTAGCTGTTACAAAACTAGTCGTTATGATTTGCTATATATTTGTTCAATTCTCATTCATTGTTGCACATCTCCAACAATCATTCATACAATGGATCGAAATAATGAGTTCGATAGAGTTTGGAAAGAAACTGTTTATCAAACACTTTACGACGATAGTGATGAACAAATATTGAGCTATCTACGTGAGATGCAACATCAAGGAGGCAACAACAATCAACGTCCAAGGCATAGAAGAGTCATTAATCGCAATCGTGAAGATGGACATCTACGATTGATGAATGACTACTTCTCAGAAAATTCGGTTTACACAGAGACTCAATTTCGACGAAGGTTCCGAATGCGGCGACAATTGTTCAATCGAATTGTCAACGCTCTTAGTAACCACGATGAGTATTTCCAAATGAGACCTGATGCTGTTGGTAGAATGGGTCTCTCGCCGTTGCAAAAGTGTACTGCAGCTATCCGGATATTGGCATACGGATCACCTGCTGATTGTGTGGATGACTACATTAGAATTGGCGAATGCACTGCAACTCAATGCTTACAAAAATTTGTAAGGGGTGTCAATGAGATATTTGGAGAAGAGTACTTGAGAAGACCCAACAACAATGACATAAACCGCCTACTACAAATTGGAGATGCACGAGGGTTTCCAGGTATGTTAGGTTCTATTGATTGCATGCATTAGGAGTGGAAAAATTGTCCAGTTGCATGGCAGGGTCAATTCCGTAGAGGTGATCACCGCAAACCCACAATAATACTTGAAGCAGTTGCTTCACAAGACTTGTGCATTTGGCATGCATTTTTTGGAGTTGCGGGTTCAAACAATGACATTAATGTGTTAAATCAATCGCCTGTGTTTGATGAGGTTTTGCAAGGTCGAGCTCCTCCAGTACAATTTACAATTAATGGAACTCCATACAATATGGGGTACTATCTTGCAGATGGTATTTATCCTAATTGGGCCACATTTGTGAAGACCATACCAATGCCACAGGGTCCGAAAAGAAAATTATTTTCAAAATGTCAAGAAGCAGTGAGAAAGGATGTTGAACGGGCATTTGGTGTGCTCAAATCTCGATTCGCAATTATATGTGGTCCATCGCGTGCTTGGAGCATGGATACAATGAAGGATATAATGTTGGCATGCATTATATTGCATAACATGATTGTCGAAGACGAGCGAGATACATTTGGTGGTAATGTCGATGTTGATTATGATCACGTAGATAATGACATTTCAAATGTTGAAGTATCCCGTGGTGCTCCGCCTGACTTTGTTACATACTTGCAAACAAGACGTGTTATGCATACAAGAGGAATTCATCAACAACTTCAAGCAGACTTGGTAGAGCATATTTGGGAACATTGCGATCACGAAAATAATGAAAATTGATTTTTTTTTAAAATTAATGTGTTGCATTTTTTTTATTATCAATTTTATGTATTTTTCATTTAATTGTCTTTATTTAGTTATAAATAAAAATTATTTAAATTTTATCATTTCTTATTATTAATTTTTTTTCTATGCCTTATTAATTAAAATTAATTACTTAATTAATTAAAATTAATTTAATTTAATTAAAATTAATTTAATTTAATTAAAATTTAAATATTTAAAAAGTGGGGTCCACATGGGACCCATTAAAAATTATCTAAGATTTCAATTTGAGATCTACCACTAAAGGAAAAAATGTCACAGATCTTGAGAGATCTTCAATCCTACGTGGCACGGTGGGGCCTACCATAAAGTAAACTAAGATCCCAAATTTGATTCTACCACTAAAGGTGCTCTTAGATTCTACGCTTAGGTCAAATCACTTGTTTAATCTTTTATTTTATTTTATTTTCTTTATTTTAATCCTTCCTTTAATTTAAAGTTAACATTGGTAATGATAATCATATATTGGTGATTAAAAGTCACCACAATAAGAAATAAAAGGAAAAAGCAAGCAAATAATATCATCATTTACAAATCATAATTCCCTTTTTTCCAAATCAAAAATCAAAAATCATAATTTAATTAATGATTCAACTTCAATATAACATTATCCACATATAATTTGTTGCACAATCTATCTTTCTTACCATCACTTGCACAACATCCTCTTCGTTTTCCCATCTCAATTCACGAAATTGTTGATCTATAACTTTTTTTGCACCCAAATTCAAGGAGGTCACTAGACTCAACAAGAACCTTGATTCTCCAATGAGATCATTCGCAAGACGCCATAATGCGATTCTCTCTCATCCTTTCAACAATAACCTGGACACTCACCCAAATGAATTTTGTATTCCTCTCTTTGCTTTGATTCTTGAAGTTCTAGTGGCTTTTCAAGTGAATTGGTTGTACCATTTTGGGAATTTCAATTTAGGTCTAAGGTTTATGATTTTCAATTTGATAAAAAAAAAAGGGACTAGGATTTGTGAAGGATGAAACTATTGTTACACTGCTACTTCTTTTTTATTTTTCATTTGGTGCAGCTATTAGCCATCAATATTTGATTATCAAATTGAATTTTGTATTCCTCTCTTTTCAACAGCATTAACTTTTTAAACTAACGGAAGGACCATTTTAAACATTTTAAAAAAAATAAAGGATTAAAATAAACTTTTTAAAAGATAAAAGATAAAATAAACAAAAAACAATAAATAATCAAATAGATCATTTAACATTTTTAATATTATAATTTAGAGTCATATCAATAATAATTTATAATTAATTAAATGATAATATAAAATTATTTTATACCTTCAATCCATCACTGTTAAACTCTATATCTAAACTTGGTTAAAATTATAACACTAGAAAACTCAATATAAATGGTCATCATCAAATAGTTTGGTGGAAGATATTAAAGTCAAAATTAAAGACGAGATAGAGATGCACTGAGTATCAAACCTATACTAAAATTTGTCATTTCAAGTTCATGATTATCAAATATATATATATATATATATATATAAAGGAAAAGTGGTTTGGAATTTATTTTAATTGAGTTTCTTTTTTGTAATATCAGTTTTTTTAATTTGAATATTAAAAATCTTATATTTTACTTTCATTTTGTTACTTTCTTTTCCATCAACCCTCTTTAAGACATGTTTAAATAAATTTTTCTATGAACACTTCTAAGAAAATAAATAAATAAATAATTTTTTTAAAAGTTAAAATTAACTTATGCATAACATAATTTATATAAGTCATCTCCAATTTGCTTTAATTTTTTATTTTTATAAGATAATTTTAACTTATCAAAAGTTTATTTTATTTTTTCTTATTTTCTCCAACAACTGTTTATAAAAAAATTTATCCAAATAGGCTAGTAGTCAAGAATGTATCTCATCATTTTGGCTTTGTTGTTTATCTTTTTCCTTTGCACTTTCATATTTTTTCTTTTTCTTTCATTTATTTCAATTAACTGATCAATCATTGAGATTGATCTCTGAATGCACATGGTTTGAAATATTACTAAAATATTATATATTTAATTACATTTATATCCTTTTAATTTTTTTAGAAAAAAATAATTTAAGAGTTTTAAATAAATAAAATCTACAAACAAACTAAATTTACTTAATTAAATCATAAGAAAATTTAATTAACTCAAAACATAAAAAAATTAAAATAACATGTAATCCAAAATAATAAAAAATACAATTAAATAAAGGGTTTATTAATTACAAGACTTGAGGCCTTATTATGGGAGGATCAATTCCCTTCCCGAATCAAGACCAAGAATCAAATCTTGGCACAAGTGATGAAACTTCCAGAAAATATCATGTTAGTGAGGAAATTTATCAGTATTTCCTCTGCTTAACTCTAATTGTCATATAAGATGAAAACAAATCATAAAATAATTATTATTTTAATTTTTTAATGTCATATTAATTATTTTTTATATTTATATATCTTATAATATTAATGATGAATAACAAAATTTATAAAAGAATTAATATAACATAAGATAATTTTTTAAAATTATTATTTTATTTCATCTATTTCTTGTTTTTCTTTGTCTATATAAAATAATCTAAAAGACGGTTATTATTTTATTTTGGGATAAAGAGATTATTTAATAGCTAATGTTCTCTTAAAAAAATATAGCCAATGTTCTACAATAAGTCTTGAAATGCATTGCGTGAAAAAGAGGAATACAATGTATACATTCCTTTTATCTCACAACAATAGTGGTAGATTATTTTATACTGACATAAAAAAATAATAAATAGATGAAAAAAATAATTTTATAAAATCAATCTTATATTGTTATTAATTTATTTATAAATTTTGTTATCCATTAATAATATTAAAACAAATATAAATAAAAAAAATTAATGTTCCATTGATGAAAAAATAAAATAATAATTATTTTAAGATTTTTTTCTTTTATACAATAAATAATTATATGTTAGCTTGTTTAGAAATGCTTAATTGTAGGATTTTAAAACAGTAGTGACCCGCCAACAGATTAATAAGTCCAATCATAGATTGCTCCATGCACAATTTTTATTCTATATTTGACAGATTCCGTACACAATTTTCAAGAAAGAGATTACTATGAACTTTATATGATATTACTATGGGTGCATGGTCAACTGAATGTTACCACTGGGGGACAATACGTAACGTAATTTATTGGTTGGTTGTGGTACTGCTTGTCTCACTCTCAGCCTTTCAGTATCAATATCAAAAGTTTTTTGCAGTGCAAAAATAATCAATTAAGTTCACCATTATATCTATTCACTCATTAATTAAAGCATAAAAGACATCCAAAATAGTATAGAAATTGCAGAGAAGGAATTTACTAAAATCCTTTCAAAGTTGTCAAAGCTTGAAAACTTTCTCATGACTAATGGGAGACGTTTTTCATGTACCTTCCAAATTAAGGCACATTAATGAAAAGAGATTATGATATTTACTCAATAACATTATAATATATATACATATATTATTTATTATTACTTATTTTTATCTTTTTCTCTTTATATCTTTCTCTTATTAAAAAAATGTATAATTTAACGTATAAATATGTTTTCTCTAATCAAAGGCAAAGGAGGATCGAAGCTTTGGATGGTGTAGAAAGAAGCAATACAAGGCTTGGGACTCAAGTCTCCTAATTAACTAGACTTGGTGTAGAGTTGCAGTGTGCTTGGATGGGTGTGAGTATAATTGATCTTGTATAAAATTAATTTTGGTTAAAATTGATTTTGAAGTAATTTAATTTATATTTAGATGTTTTTATTATAAAATTAAATTATGAGTAAAATTCATTATAAAATTTAAAGCTAATGTAAAAATTATTTAAAGTTTTTTTAATCTAAAATTAATTATAAATCAAAAATTAATTTTAATTTTTTTTCTAACATGAAATTAAACATATGAAAATGTATTTAAAATAAATTTTAAATTATTTTTCTAAACGTAAAATCAAACTTAAATTAACATTTAAGTAAAGAAAAGAAATTGTCATTTTAAGTAAGGAAAAAAAATTGTTGTCACGTGATCGAAGGGCTTAGAATAGCTACAATATACAAGCTTCTAGTTTAAGCTGTGGCTGGTCCTTAACTAGACGTGTAGATCAGTTCACGTATATTGAGATTAAATATGACAAGGATATTCTAACACATTGTTCTCCAGGTAGTAATTCCAAAGGTTGATAACAATGATGATGCATCATGGTATGTTATAGTTGTCAGATAACCTTATTTTTTCAAATATGTAGTTTAATGTTTTATTTTCAAGGATATGCACAGGGAATAACATATATTGAAAGATTTTTGTGAAATAAATTTTAGAACTTCAAACCCTCAAGTTTTTACTTTGTAGTCATAGTTCTGAAGTTGGTCTCTTTGATTAAAAAAGAAAGGATTTAGATATTTTGTGTATGAAAAAAATGTAATTAAAAATGAAATTTCATCAAAAATATCGGTCAGATTTTTTTTATAAAAATTAGTCAAAAACGAACAATTAATCTATAACTCTCCATTGAAAAATAGTTTGAATAATTAAATAATAGCAATGATGACGCTAATGAAGAGGATGAATGTGAATACTAGTTACAAATAACCAAACATTCGACGTTGCGATCGAAAAACTAAGATAGATGATCATGATTCAGGATTGAGGGGTGCGTGGTGTATATCTCCAATCTTCATCATTATTCGCCAATAACATGCAATTGATTATCTTATACTCCAGTATCACTTGTTGAGAAATTGCATACAAGCTTTTATTCCATGTTGGACCTTTATAAGATTCTGGCAAAAAGGTGCCGCGGATTAGGGTGTGATATAGAGTGAAAATCTGACTCTCGTGGTTTTGGGTCAACGCAATCTTCTGGGTGAACATTAATAATAAAGCACAAAATACAAATACACAAAAACAAGAGGTGCATTTCAATGTCATGGTTTTGTGATCCATATCATGTAGATACCTCCCAACAGGCCAAACATGGGCTTTTGTTTGGACAGCTTTATTTATAAAAGAAACAGGAAGAAACAAAAAAATCATCTATGACCTTCCACAACCTCTCGAGTTTCAATATATTCCTAGAACAAATTTCTAATGTCCAAATTGCTAGTGACACACCAACTGTGGATGAGATTCATGTGCAATCAATATTTCCATATTTGTTTTGTCCCCAACTACATCACCAGGTTCGACACTATGGATAAATATTTTTGGGCTTTGGATTGATGAACTAAGATGAGGGGTTTATAAGATAAAAAGAAAATGGAATCGCCATTCCCACCCCTAAATTTGCTATTAGAACCCCCGGTCCTTTCAAATTAACATGAAAAGACCGACATACCCATATTTTCCTTTCACCACACCCCTTCTTCCCACTTCCCTTTCTCATTTACGCCCTGCTGCGCCCCACCCCAGCCCCCTTGTTCTCACTCCCTCATATTCATCCCTTGTGCTCTCACATTTTTGGTCCCCTCAACTTTCTCTTTTGAGCCCCTTTGTGCCTGCATTTGGCAATTTGAAGACCCTTTCTTCCTCCCACCCTTCATTCCTATAGTCACAGTGGCATTTAAAAAAAATTGATTGTTGAAATGAAATCAAGATTTCATAGAATTGATGATACAACCGAATCACATTTCTCTTGTGTCTTGTTTAGACGCACCACGAAAATAGACTTTCATTCTAAAATGTGCAACAATGTACAACTTAAATGTGTTTCCGTTGTGTGTTTTAACAAGACTTATAATAGAAACACACTTTTGTTGTGCATCTTTGCATACCCTACAACATAAATATGATTTTGTTGTGCGTCTAAAGAAGATACACAATGAAAATACACATTTGTTATAGGGTGTGTCAAGATTTACATGGAAGATTATTTTTGTTGTGTGATTTTCAATTTTTTTATTTCGTTTTAGATTATAATAATTTTTTGTTTATATTTATTAAAATTAATGACTAATAATATTTATGTTAATTATTAAAATTAGTGTTCTTATTAATTTTTAAAATGGGTTATTAGATTTAAATAATTATTATTGTTTAATTAATGATTAATTTTAAATTAATTTATCTGATAATTTTTTAAAAGAAACCTAAATATTTTTAAAAAATTACATTATATGTTTGTTGAATTTTAAATTTACATTATTTTTTAAAACTAATGTTTTGTTATTTTAAATTTGTAATGTTTAAAGTATCATGATTTTTAAGGATTAAAATGTCATTTAATTTATGTGTTTTTTTTATTTGTGTAATTAACTGATTTTTTTTAAAAATTTAAGTTTTAAAAATTTATTATTTATTTGTTAATTTTACACTATATGTTTTTTCATATATTTGATGGCTCATACTAAGTGGACATATGTTGCTAGAAAAAAACCCTTGGGAGGGAATTTAAACAAAATATTTATATATTTTCTAAAATAAATTAAGAACATATAATAAAAAATAGAACAAATTGCATTTGCCCTTCCCTAAGTTAGGATTTATTATACGTGTATCTTTTTTTGAAATCGTATTTCTTTTACTTCTCTTGAATAATTATTATTAACAGTATTAATTTTTTTATGAAATATCCTAATAATCCTTCCAATATTCTCGTGCACAACCATAGAACACACACCAGTGGCACCACAGTTTACTCCACTCGAAAACGTACCCAATCTTGTGATAACCCTTCAAATATATATATATATATATATATATATATATATATATATATATATATATGTGAGAGTGAGACTTGCATATGTGAGTAAATATTTTATTTTATACAATATCAAGTCTCAACGGACAGTTTTGATTATTGAAATCTTATGGACCGTGCAACTAAATAAAATTTCCTCATAATTCTAAATTATGGTAGTTAATTCTAAGTGTTATTTATTTGTTTTTATATTTTTAACAAAATATCATATCTTCTTTTTACAGTTTTTATTGGAAAGATAATTATAATCTTTTTAATAAGATATCTAAGTATAATTTATTTTTCTTTTTAACAGTCTTTTCCTTTATATTTTGTTATTTTTATTTTAAAAACAATAAATAATTACATTTGCATTGAAATGAGTTTATTAGTGTAGCTCTTATATTGATTTGATTATAATTGAATTGCGATTTAAAAATTATTTATTAAGAAACTGGTCAAACTTGAAAATTTATGTAAGATTGGAAGTTTGAATTTTGAGATACATCAACAAATATTCCTTTTCTCCACCAGAAATAATATTAGGAGTATTTAATGTAGTTATATATTTAGTTAAGATTTGAATTAGAAACTATTGATTAAGTTAATATAATTTTGTATCAGTTGATTTTCTATGATTTTATAGCATTCTTTTTAAAAAAAATGTAATTATAAATATTTTGTTCAAATTTGATATTGATATATTTATTATATAAATTTAAATTTTTATATATAAGGCGCAACCAACTTTTTGTTTTTTTTTTCAATTTTGAATCTCCCATCCCTTTTTTTAATTTTAAAATCGAAATATCTAATCTAAATAATCAAAAAATTCACTCTACACTTGTCCCCTCGTAATCCATGGTTGGCTTTGTCTCTACTCCCAATTGTTCCCATTCGCTCTCAATCATTCCCTATTGCTCTCAATCGTACCCAATCTCGTGCTTCTAGTTTAAATCATTTGGGAAAGAAAACACAACATCAACACCCAACAACAACCCAATAACACCCAATAGAAACCATAAACCCAAAAAATAGTGTGCTTCCATAATCCCATAAAAACGTCATCCACACACAACTATAAACACACGAAAACACACTTGAAGAAGTGCTTCAATCTCATGGGAAATATAGACAACACAACAAAAATGAAGATGGGTATTGCTAGGGATGACAAAGTGGGTCAGCCCACCAAAAAATGGGATGGGTTGGCCTTAGCCCACAAAAAAATGGGTCGGGCTGGACTAGCCACTTTGCAAAGTGGGCTAAAAATGCTAGCCCGCCCTACTTTTTTTAGTGGGCTAAACGGGTTGGCCCGCTGGATCAAACCTATTTTGCATGGCAAAGTGGGCCAATCACCAAAAATGGGTCGGCCTGGTCCTAGCCCACAAAAAAAACATGATGGACCCAACTGGCTCACTTTGCAAAGTGGATCAGAAATGCTAGCCCTGTAACGATCCGGATTATAAGTTGCTAATCTGGATGCTTAATGTGTGTTTTGTTTTAATTAAATTACATGTTTTATGTTGATTGATAAATTTTTTTATTTATAACTTGTTGTTTGAGTGCTTTTGTCCTAGTATATGTGCTTGATGGGTATTGGACGTAAGTTAACCCTGTTGTGCTGTGGTTGCTGGCTGAGCACGCTAAGAGGACGTACTGTGTCAGCTGTGTTTATAAGTAGCAGGCTGGCATAGCAACAAACTTACTCTTCCTTCTTCTACCTTTGTGTTTCCTCTGTTCTCTCTCTAAAACTCACCCAGAAATCTCTCATTCCCAACCCTTCTTTGTTATCTTCAACATACAAGAACCACCATAGCTGCTGCGAAATCCCGACACCAAGGATAACTTCGTGGTCGGAGTAAAAGTAGGGAACGAACCATCGTAAAGCGTGGACGAACTCTTGGTTAGGTAATGAGAGTTTATCATGTTTCTTAACAGTTTTAGGTACCACGGTTTGGAGGTCAGGGAGTCCAGCCGTGATGATAATTGCATGTCCTTGGTGTGTGCGATGTTTTTCCCATAAAAGCTACGTCTTTTATGGATGGGATTTGGTATGCCTTAAATTTGTTGAGTGTTGTTTTGTGTTGATGTTTGATGTTCCTTTGGGGGAGTAGATGTTTTGAGAACTCCCTGTGCATGTGGGAAAAGTTGGCATTTTGATGCTGAAAAGTTTCCAAGACACCTGTGGAAGTGTTCGTGAAGGTGATGAGTACCGGGATGGGTTGACCGGTTACACGTAGACATAAATCCCTTGTCTGATATCGGCTACCGCGATGGGTAGGCCGAATTAGATATACGTGTCAAACCCTCGCGTTTTGATGTCGACTACCGGGATGGGTAGGCCGAGTTGAGTGGGTTACGTAGCATGCATGCATGCAGGACGTAACTTAGTCCTTGTTGGCGGATGTTAGTAGACCGGGTTTCCTACCCGGGGTCGTTCCCCTAGAGTCGTTAAGACTCGTTTCTCTTTTTATAAGGTATATCGGGTTTCTTACCCAGGTGATACGTTAGAGCTGTTAAGCTCAAGTTACTTCCTTATAGAGAGAGCTACAGGGGTGCTAACTTGGATGAGCTCGTGTTCTCTCTGGAAAAGAGCCACCGGGCTCCCCTACTCCGTTGAGTTTGTGTCCTTTTTCTAAAAACGACCGGGTTACATACACGTGTCGCCTCTAGAAGCTCATCCTTCCCTTTTCTTAGAGAGACCGGGTTCCTCACACCGGATGGGATGTTCCCTTCAGAATTGCTAAGTCCAAACCCTTTTCTTGGGAAGTGAGCTACCGGATTCCCTTACACCGTTGTGAGGGTTAGTGAAATACAAACCCGGGGTCTTACAAGCGTTATCTGTTGTAATCAATTACAGCGCTTATGCAATCGATTACATAATGCTGAACCCGTCCTTAGAACTTTATAAGAAACCTAAGGACCTCTTGACCGCCTTCGGCAAATCCTTAGCAAACCCAACCAACCTCGACCGAGTTGTTCCGACCTCGTCCATTTTTTATACCCTTGCCTTCTCTTACCCAAACTTTACCCCTCTGACCGACCCCTACCAACCTTGTCCGAGTTCTACCGACCTTGACCGACCTTGTCCGCCTTCGTCCGACTTTGTTCGGATTCTTACCTTGATATAATATGCCTAAGTGCCAACCCGGACACCTCGTACTTCACACCGGTTCACTTGTTGATACGTGTTGTGGATGACGTATATGATTACGTTGGTGGCATTCGAACTCGACCTATGTGATGGCTCGAGATGAGGAACGCGTTTGGATACATATAAATACCCATGGGGGTGTATGGCGTTATCCTAGCCAGGTCGGGATGAGTCTGGTTCTGGGTCATACATTGATGGTGTCGTGGTGATATTCTATGTATAACCGTGAGATGCCAGGACTGGGTGGTGGTAAGCCTTGCGAGGACCACGGTCAGTGCATCGATGGACCCTTGTGGGGGCGGTAGCCGTGAGAGACCGGGACTGGGTGGTGGTAAACCTTGCGAGGACCATGGTCAGTGCATCGGTGGCCCTTGTGTGGGCGGTAGGTTACATAGGGGGTGTATGGCGTTATCCTGGCCAGGTCGGGTTGAGCCTGGTTCTGGGTCATACATTGATGGTGCCTATGTAACATATGACATTTGCATGGCGGAAATGGAGTTGATGATTGGCTGTAGGGTACGGAGGTACCGGGGGGCCACGTCTGTTGGGAACTCCTTCTGACACCCATTGGCTGATCACCATAGGGGGTGATTCCTGTGCACGACAGAGTGACCCTGACAAGCTACTGCATCATCTGACCACAGGAATTGCCCATTTCTGGGATGGTACCACATTGCATGATGAGAATTGAGTTAGGAGCATGCATCATACTAGATTTTATGAGTTGATTTATGAAATGGTTGTCGATGTCCGTATATGTTAGTGTTTGATGGATGCTTGGAACATTTGTATTGATATGTTGTTGACCATGTTGCTTCTTGGTCGGGTTGTGCTCCTTTCCTGTTGTATTTATTGTTGTTATTTAATATGATGAAATCACATTTACCTTGTTGTACCTTGTGGTTTGGTACCTGTGATGATTGCGAACCGGGTTCGTGTGAGTAGATGGGAAGCCGTAGGTGCTTTTGGGAGAAGACCGGGTTGTTTGGAGCTATCGTGTTTTGCCAGGATGTCAATAGATATGATCCCGGATAGGAGTTGCATTTTTCTAGATGCACCCCTTGTTTTAATGGATGCACTCCTTGTTTTGCTAATCACACCCCCTAACTTCTATTTCTCTTTTACTTCTCTTTTCATTTGTAAAACACTTGATGTATATTCTCTTTGAGACATAATCCTTGTACTTATAATTAAATTATGTTTTGTAAGTGCGTACATATATTTGAAATGTTTCATGAGTACCTTGATCTACGTGTATATTCTATGATGATGGTCATTATATACTCGCGAAAAATTTATCATCATCTTCACAAGTAACCAAAGGAGTGTTCTTTTATTAAAATGAATTTATATCATGGTTATGAGTTAGTAATACAGTAGCAACGTGACGGGTCGTTACAAGCCCGCCCCACTCTTTTTTAGTGGTCTAAACAGGTTGACCCGCCAGACCAGACCTGTTTTGCCAACCCTAGGTATTGCAATAATGGAGATATAACAACAAACAAACCTTCAATGGTCCATTGAAATGCACACAAAAAATGCACAAGCAAATGATTTCACTATAAAAAAAACATGTTCAGTTTTTTTATTTCACAAGGTCCCTTCTTAATAGGTCATGAGAAAGAATAGGGCACAAGTGTCCAAATATTTCATTAATCAAGCACATGTAATGCACACAATACATTTTTTTTTAATAAATTCAACTCTGTGATGACATGCGGGATGCGAGTGTAACGAACTTTTAAAAATTAGGGGTTGTTTCTATGAGAGAAAATATGGAGGGGGCAAGTATAATAAGTGTTTACCTCAAGGGGCGAGTGTAATTCGCTCTAAAAAATACATTTACATATAAGATATTAAACATATTTTTAAAGACCCAAAACTAGAAATGGCAATCATCAATTTCACATGCCACCAAGAACTTAAATGAATTTATATATAAGTTGGTATTTATGTTAAAGATATCTTTTTAACAAAAAATTATATTATAAAAATATACTAAATTTGAATAAATTATGTTGCTCACTAAATTATCTTTTAGGACAATAGTTGCCAACAACCATTGAAGAATAATTAACTTTCAAATAGTTGGAAAATAAACGAAGAAAACTATTTGTTGTGACCAAGACTATAACTTTGAAAACAAATTATGACAAATCTTTAGTGCAAGTTGATATCTAATTTGCTTTCCTAAGATTTATATTGCACACAGGTATGGATCCTAATCAATCGAAAGCACAATAAAATCCTACAATAGTAAGAATTAAGAAAAAAAGACAGGACAAGAAAATCGAAGAGAATATAAAAAAATGGTGATAGAAAGATGAAATGTTTATTGATGTGTTTCAAAATTAAAGTTTTTAATCTTTTATGCAGTGTTTGTAAGTTTGACCCATTGACAAAGGTTAATAAAATCATTTGATTACAAACTACAATTATTTATAACTTTTAAAATAATAATACTACCATATAATAAAAGAAAAACTATTTGAAAGAAAAATAATAATACTCAAATATTTTGTCTAGAAAGAATACAATTATCTCTGCAATAAATATTATAAAAGAACAGAATTTAGTTGTAAATTTTACCACTTAACTTTCATTATTTTGCAAATTTTATCACCCAACTTTTTTATTTTTTGCATTTTACCACCATTGATGTATCACAAAAAAATTAAAGATAAAATAAAACGATATCATTTTGTTACCAATGTGATGGTAAAATGCGTAAAAATAAAAGAATTAGATGATAAAATTTGTAAAATGTTTAAAGTTAGATAGTAAAATTTGTGGAAAAAAAAACTTGAGTGGTGAAGTTTGCAAAATTATGAAATATTATAAAACTTGAGTGGTAAATTCACAAAATGATGAAAGTTTGATGATAAAGTTTGCAATTAATCCAATATCATATTAAGACACACAAAAGATAAATAACATGCAAATGATATTATTTACATACAATGAAATTCCCTAAATAAAAATAACTACCTAATTTTTTAACATTACCTAATTTTGAAACCAAATTGAAAAACTTCAGGTAGGACAAACCCTTGAGATAAGGGTTGATGTTGTTGAGCTTGCGAAGCCATTCATGCATTGTCTTGTCACTGCATCAACATGTCGTGATGCAGAGGCTTAATGACGTGTATGACAATAACAACAACAAGTAGATGATGTCAATTATGACATTGAAGTGCTAGAGGTTGAGGTAGAGCCACATGTATCATTCATTGATTGGATCATAGTACTACCATTAATTGTAGGTCCTATTGATTTGACACTGCTTCGGTCGTATAAGAACCATGTAGCTAGCCATGTATGGATTTGTTAGTCTTGATGAGAGGCATTTCGGACATATTTATTTATTTATTTATTATTATTATTATTATTATTATTATTATTATTATTATTATTTAATTGTTCTGTTGTATTTACAATTTTTGTTGTTGTATGGACTTATATTTTACATCTTATGTTGTGTGTAAATTAATTTTTATCTTCTTTATCAACTACATAAACAACATGCGTCTAGTAATGTAACAAAGGACAATCTCTCCATTAAATTCATAAAACAAACAACAAAAACAATATAATAGCACTTCTATAGACATTTCCAAAAAAAAAAATCAACATAACAACACTTCTACATAGATTTCAGAAGAAAAAAAAAATTAATACATACATTATCTTCATTAAAGCTAGTTGTCATCATTTTTCATATATTAGAGCAAGGATCTCTTCGATAGATCTTGGTTTATGCACCAGGACTAAGATTTCTTCTGGAGATTAGCTAAATGTTACATATGACGGTCCTTTTGAATGAAATTCTGAAAAGATAAAAAAAACATATTTCCCATATCGTTGTCTTCTTTAAGCTCCATATAGTTATACTCAATACAACCATCACCTACATGTACATGTTGACAGTAAAAAAATGTCACGTAAGATTTTGCTACCTTTGATGGCATATGTAACTGCTTTTCTTAAAGCAACAAATGACATGTCCTCACTTATTCTAATGAATTTAGGACCACACGAGGACATACATACAATACACAATAACAATAAATTCCTCCATCTTGGAGGAAAATTTTCTATTTAGTGTTGATTGTTGAATCCACATCCCTAATTTTAATTATGACAAACTATTAGTAATGAAAATTGAAAGGATGATGGGTTTAAGTGTTTACTAACATTCTGCTTGAGTTTTTCAATATTAAATGTCTTAAGAAGCATATGTGTTCATTCATTCTAAAGTGCTCAAAAATGTTGTTTCAAAACAGCTATCAAGAGTTTAGAACTCAAGAGATTTCTTGAAGTCCATTTACATGATGAAGAATGATTACCTTTGAGTACTTGGTTTTTGGCAAAGCACTGAACAACAATAATTTACATAGAAGACTTATTAAAGGCTACATGAAGAGAATCCAAAATCAAAATGAAGATGTATTAGAGTCTACATCAGAATGATAAAGAATCTAACTCTGAAGAACTGAACTTTAGAATGAAGTTCAAAATGCAACTCAAGAACAAATTCATGACTTCCATATGATACCACAAAGACAAAGGGCACATCAGAATATTGAAGTTGACAACACTGCATTGAGGGCACATCAGAAAGTGAATGCTAATTGCATTTGAAGATGCAAACATGTTGAAAGCTGAATTGTTGAGTCCAAAACCTATGATTTTTTAATTATGACAAACCTTCTGAACACAAATCATAAGCATTCTAAGTTTATGCCTTCTGATAAGTTTACTTAACTGTATTCAGAAAAGACAAGTTTTGTAAGAAATAACAATTGAAGTAAACTCAAGGCTATCATGAGTCACTCTGAAAGAATGATAAGTTTGAAAGCTCAAAAGAAGACTCAAAGTGTCCTTGGTTGTGTGCTGCAATGAAGAAGCCAACATGCTCACTAGGTAAAGAGAAAAAGTTCAAATGGTCTGATACATCTTCAATCATGGACAAAATTAAGTCTGAAGTTAAAGATGCTAGTCTGCTAGGACAACTTGATATGTGTGCAGTAATTTGAAGACTGCTTGAGCTATATAAGTGAATTTTAGATGATCTCACTAGCTATGAAAATCTAAGAGAAATATCTACATCTTTCAAAAAGTCCAGCTAATAAGGGTTAGATCTTGGAAGAAACTGATTATGAAAATAGAGATGTCATTTTGTCCTTACAATATAACACAACTACAACACTTTGAACATTACTTATGTTGTAGTGATCAAAATGACATGAGACTTGTGCTTGAATGTCAATGATAGAATTCTCTATAACTTTCATGAAGACATCAAAATCTAGTTTGGCCATTCAAAGGATCAAAGAAATCAAAAACAATAACAAGCATAACATGTTACAATAAGCTCACATCATAATGTTTGGAATACAAGTCTGTCCTACCATCTCATCAAAGTATTCCTATAAGAAGAACATTCAATGGCTTTCCATTTACATCAAATAACTATCTCAAAGAATAACATCATATGCAGGAAAGCTATGCAAGCCAACATATTTGCAAATAATACATATACAAAAAGAAAAATATAAAAATTGTTCTGATGAGTTCAAAACAAGCTCATAATGGATGTCTTAATTATGCTTTCAAGTGAGAAGCTTCATAAGATTTGAAAGAAGCCCATCTAATGATGAAGTCAGTGCTTCCCTCTGAAGATCTCAATCTTATCATGTTGCAAAGACATCAAGAAGGTCTTATTCAGAAGATCTATCAAAGGTCACACCAAGCAAATAACATCATAATGATGTACTTGAGGACTCTGAGAATGAGAACATCATAATGTATCAGAATGATGTATTAAAGTCAAGATCATGCAAAATCTATGCATCAGAGTCTACATTAGTATGTTAAAGAATTTGACTTTGAAAACCAAACTTTAGAATGGCTCAGAATGCACCTCAAAGATAACATTAGTTCTTCCAAATCCTACCACACATATATAGGGCACATCAAAAGATTGAGGTTGATAGCGTCTCACTTCCATATGTTGTAGGGCTGATGCAATGAAATATGTTAGGCTCTCACAAGGGCAAGTAGTGTATCATACACAACAGTAACAGTTGACTCAAAAGTCTGGATATTGAATCCAAAAGACCAATTGTATTTCCTATTAGTTAAGCTTATTAAACTAATACTAGAGATGATTGAAAAGAGGATTTAATTTTTTTTATGATTTTGGTTTTTATAAGAAAACAAAAAATTTGAACGTACCTATGTACTCTATGCATTTTTTTTAGGTACGCAATATATTAATTTTTATTGATTATTATTTTGTAAACATTTCATACAATCATTGAGTTGCTATATATATATGTTGATCATATATCACTAAAATAATTTAATTTATTAGATAGCTATTCTCATCATTAAAGTTTTTTTAATGATATTAATATATTAATGAAAAAGATTTGGACTAATAATAACTTGAAAATAAAATTCCTTTTCATTTGAATATAAATTTTGATTATAAGAAGAATTTTATCTTCTTGCACTAATTAACTAACATCTTTTACATGAGTCGATCCTTATATCTTTAACTTGAAGGTGTAGTTGCTCTTTTTTTTTCATGTATTAGTAGCTCATTTTATTAAATTTACTTAAAAATAATAATCAATTTTGTTAGAAACAATTTTTTTAGACAAATGTAAGAACATAATTAATTTTGAAAAAAAAAAATTGCCCACACGTAACACATGTGCGTGCTAAATAAACTTTGTGCATATAATTTATATTATCATATATATTTAAAAGAGTTTAATGTTATTGTAGTTTTACATTTGATTAAATGACAAATTATCATTTAAATTACTTTAATATAATTATTTTAAAAATCAATAAATTTATCATATATAATGAGTTATGATTGAAAGACGGTATAAATTTTTTGACAATGTAGTATATAATCTTTTATTTTATTTTAAAAATCAAATATAATATTTTTCTTAAAAAATAAAATATGCAGAGGGATCGGCATGCAACGTTTGTCTTTCTTCTAATATCATATAGTGGTAATGAAGTGAGGATTAAATTTAAGCACGTTGAAATCTTTAAAAAGATTTCTATCAGTTACCAATAAAATTTAGTTTAGAAAAAAGAACTATATAATCTCTTATAAAGTATTAAATCACGATTTAAACATTTGTTGAAAAGAATATATCTATATTCAAAACCAAGTGTAAGATTGTATTATGTAAAAAATAAACGTGGAAAAAAAACGAAAAAAAATGCAGGCACTGACGACGTACTGTGCAAGAAGCGTTAGAATTTGATGCAGGAATGCTTTCGGTTTTGAAACCTAAGTCAATTTCCCGTGTATAATTTGGCATCCCTTCTTTGGTTCTGCTTTCCCTTTCACTTTTTGCCCTCTCTCTCTCATTCTTTCTTTAATTTTAATTGGGTTTACGAGTTAAATAATAAATAAATAATTTTATATGTAGATAGCTTTTTTGCCTTGTCTGGGTAAAAGTTTGCATAGTTGCATTAATTTCCACACACAGTAGCACATAACAATAAGTAACACATATCCTTTTCGCCCCTTTCACATTCACAACCCCCTGCTCTCTCACACTGTCCCTCTCACCATTCACTTTGAGTTTGACCCGTTGCCAGCCACCGGCAACACCTCTTTTCTCTCTTCCCCAATGCTACCCCACCCTGCACTCTCTATCTTCATCTTCTAAAGCCCCTCTTTTTCTGAACATAGCTTAAATAACTAACCAACCCCTTTTTTCATTTTCCATTTCTTTTATATTTAATTTCCTTTTGCTGCCTCCTCCTCAAATGAAACCCTAATTCACACATAAAAAGTATACTACTACTACTTATAATTATGTGTGCTCCTCCTTCGAGGTTGGCCTTTTTGTAATTTACCTCTCCAGTCCACCCTCTCCTTCAATATTCACCACCTCCTTCCCTAGCCACTCTTATAAGCGAGATCTACATGTGCCTATGGCTTTTTTTTTTCTCTTCTTTTTATAGAAAATGCCTTTTTCCTCGACTGAAAGAAAGAAAGACAAGCTAGGAAAAGATTTGCTTCCATTGCAGATCAGGGATTCGATCCAAAGATACGCTTCCCCTTTTTTCAAAAGGGGTGTTTCATGTTTGTTTGTTTAGTGTTTCTTATTATTTCCCACTCACAACAATTTCATTCATCATCATCATCATGGCTTCTTCATAACAACAACCTTCACCACAAAGGTTATATTAAGGCCCTCTCTCATAACCTTTTTTTCTCTTTTTAATTCCTCTCACCACTTTTTTTTTTCTCTCTCTTTGTTCTCCACTTTTGCTTAATTTGCAAGCTATGGATTCTGGCAACAGTGGAAGTATCTCTTCAAGTGGTGAAGAAGAATACGATTCACGAGCTGATCACACAGTACTCCCTTCCACTTTCATCAATAACCACCACCACCACCACCCTCCTTCCCAATTTGGCTCCATCTCACAACACCCTCTTGTTTCTTCTTCTCATTACCATCAACACCAACCTCACCCTTCTTTGTTTGATCTCTCTCCAAGCTACCTCCACGCCCTCTCTCAACCAAACTCCTTCCTCAACTTGGACACCACCACGTCGTCGTTGCAACCTCGAAGATCTGAACCTGATTGCACCGTTAATGTTACCTCATCACCACCTCCACCACCAACAACAAACATAAACCAATGTTTGTTGGGTTCTCAAGTAGGTCTCAACGTGGACAATGCAAGACGTGATACAATTCTGTTCGAGTCAGGTAAGACCAGTAACGTTGGCCGCAACTCGAAGAAGCGAACCAGGGCTTCGAGGAGGGCTCCAACCACGGTTCTAACCACCGACACGTCGAATTTCAGGGCCATGGTTCAAGAGTTCACCGGAATCCCTGCACCGCCGTTCTCAGCTTCTTCCTCGTACTCTCGAAGGCTCGATCTTCTCACTGGCTCGTCCTCCTTAAGAAGCTCCTCTCACTTAGACACAACAACGGGTCTTTTCTACCATTCGCGTCCTTCACCACAAAAGGTACACCATCATCATCATCAGGATCATCAAAACCCATTGCTTTTATCTTCCTCATCATCACCTTATAATAACATGGTTGATGCTATAGCTTCCACTACCACCACCAACAACTCTTCATCTAATAACAACAACAACCCCATTAACTTCCAACAACAACAACAACAACTTCCTCCTGATTTGGGTTTACCCTATCATCATAACCCACAGAACATCATGTTGAGCATGCAAAATCACCCTACTCTTGCATTTCACCCTCCTCCACCACCTCTTCATCCTTTTGGGTTTATTGCAAAGTTACCATCAATTGAGGATCTGGGTATGAGCCATGGCCAAGTCAACAATAATAATCCAAATTTTGTTGCAAGTGGGCATGTAACTTCTGAACGGGTGGCACTGAGGAGCGTGAACAATGATGGAGGAGGAGCAAGAGATGTTTCGTTAAGGTCATTGGATGATGGTAGCTGCAAGTTGAACTTTTCTGTGGCTTCTGCGTCCACTAGCTTGAACCATGAGAAGAGCACCTTACAAAATAATAATAACGCTACTACTAGTACTAGAGGGGAAGGTACCGTGGATTCATGGATTTGTTCTTCTGAATAGACTAAACCGGGTACAGAAACTTGTTATCATTACATGGTAGAATATGATGCTGCAATGAATTAAGATCGTGATCATGATGATGTTGATGATAGTGGGTGTTGGTGGTTAGAATTTGCAGCTAACATCTTTCTTCTTTTCTTTTCCCCTCCTTTCTTCTTTTTCTCTTCCTTTTTTATTTTATATATTTTGATATTGTCAAAAAATTAAGTAGCCGCCGGTATGAGATTAATTTAATCATGTATGATATATGTATAAATTATATACTTCCTTTGATATATACAATCGATGATGAACAAATGATGTTTAATGTTAATATTGCAGAAATAGTATAATGCTAGTTCTAGCATATGATTGTACGTTGATTAGCGTTTTATAATGATACTGATCATGATAATTATAAGGGTGTTGATAATTTTATGACGAGCTCTAGTAGAGCATGTTATATATAGTATCATATAATATGTTAATATATATATATATATATATATATATATATATATATATATATATATTATGATTATTGGGAATGCATAATTTAGAATAGTTTAATGCTAAAGCGAATCAGCGGCTAAATTTTCCCAAAAATAAGAAAAACTGTTCCTCGTACGAACCCTTGTCCATTGCTTGCTATAAGAAAACATTAAGAAGCATACTATTCACAAATAAATAAGTCGGTGAGTGGCTGAGTGCTGCCATCAACTAAGAAGCATCATCGATTAAAGGAGAGAGAGAAGGAAAGAAAGAGTGTGTGAGAGAGAGAGATTGTGTTTGCATTTTAAAAAGGTGCAGGTTCATGCGGGTGAAACTCCTTGTCTTTCGGGTTCATGTTACTGTCCGAAGGTTGAAACCAAGGTTGGAGTCTCTCTCTGTCTTTGTTATTCAAATGTGAAATCTTTCATAGGTTTGTGCCCAACTTTGGTCTTCGTCTTTCATTCTCGTCTGTTTCTTCCACGTTTCACGTGGCCGTCAAATGTGAACTTCCAGATCTTGTTGAATGTTCAATGCTTCATAATCCAAGTAGGGTGTTAATTTGACGTAATAGTAATGAAAACTAATACAAAAATGCCTAGTTTCTTGAACTATATATTAGTTACGTACGTGATAGGACTTATTCACAAGAGTGAGGTATGTGGATGGTATTTTTCTACCAGAGTTATGTTACTTATATAATATTTTTAGAATAATATTCTTTATTACGTTAATAATCATATTTTACTTTCTTCTCTACTTTTATATCTTTTTTTATATAAGAAATATTGTGCAAAAAAGAATCATATAAATATAACTTTTCTTTTCCATCGTGGTAGCTTGAAGGTCTTTTAATTGACAATGTTAGGATAATCTTTCGTGACAAAAGAATATCCTAAAACAAAATAAGTAAAATTTGATATACAATAATAATTTTAGTTTAACTTTTTTTCTTACTTTTTATTATTGAGTATTAGTACCTATTTTTTGTTATCTATGAAGAATAAATATAATTAAACTCATTCCAATATTGATGCTTAAGTGTATATATATACATAAATCTTTATAAAAAAAAAGTCCATATATATAAACACACGCGAATGTGAACTATAAATTCCAAACAAATATCAATTATGACGAAAAAATCTACCTTTGAACCATAAAATTAAATGCTTTATAACCTTCACATGAAGAGAACAAAATTTCCCTATTACAGCATTAATATTCAGAGTTCCTGATAGTTTTATGCCCTGGTTTTGCGGGTTTTCTTTTTTCTTTTGTAATGAATAAAAGTTAACATTAAAATTCAACATTAGTTATTAGAATAGACTGAAATTTTAATTCATGAACAATATTAAAATATTACATTTATTTTTATTTTTATTTTATTTTTAGTTTCCGGTACTTTCTTAGAGGATTTTGTATTTTTAATTCATAAAAATTAAAAATAGATAATATCAAAAAATTTATAATAATCCAAACATTTTATTCAACTAGTTGAGCTTATCCCCTTAATTCGAGGGCTTGGTATGCGGTGGATTTGTGCTACTTTTTAGATTTCATTACAAATGGAAAATATTTCCCAGTGAAAAAATTCCATTAATGTATGAAAGATATATTCCATCGTACGTGTTTGTGTTGCTACTCTTTCCTTCTTCTTTTTTTTAATTTAGTTTGTCTTACTTTTCAACAACGAATGGTATTTGCTTGTGGAGCAATTGGTGGCAAAATTAGTGCCTTCTTTTACCTGCCATGCCACAATTATAGAACTTCATCCATGCCTTTCAAAACTGCTAGATCTATAATTTGAAATGGATCCGTATTTTACAACCTAACTTTTACATATAA
This sequence comes from Glycine latifolia, assembly GCA_013407115.1. Classification (NCBI taxonomy): domain Eukaryota; kingdom Viridiplantae; phylum Streptophyta; class Magnoliopsida; order Fabales; family Fabaceae; genus Glycine; species Glycine latifolia. The sequence continues at coordinate 30,904,136 of CM023954.1, forward strand.
AGTTTGAATTTCACAAAAGAAAAAAACCTAATTTATTAAAATGCTACCTTTATGAAATAAACCGTCAATATGAGAAATCATGTGATTTCAATATCAAAGAACTTGTTCATACGATTGCAAAATTGTTTTATATGAATTTTCTATATAAAAACAGTCTAGTATAATGACATCAAGAAATTGGCCCTGCGAAAAGGTATTTTGTATTTGAAATTATCAAGTGACAAATTTTATCTGGAGTTTTGAAAGAGTCATGGTGCATAAAAAAGAAAAATAATAAAGGGTCAAGTTAAAAATTAACAGTATTTTTTTTACAATAAAGTAGTTGTCTACAATCTTTTTTAAATATAGCCATGTAGTTATAACTTTTTAATTAGTCCTAGGTTTTCTAGTTTTTGACATATGTACCTGCATGAAGGAACCGAAATAAAAATGTTAACCTGAATGACGTGGAATCCAGGGTAAATTTCTGGCACATGAAAAAAATAGTATTAATTTATGCTTATAAAATGATTTCCCTCAAACGAAGTTACTTAGCTTATTCTAGATGGATATTGACATATATCGACAAAGACTTGTTTTTTTGTTTTCTTCTCATACCTTACTTTACTTTTGTTGTAAATGGCATAAAAATGTAGCTAAGTACAACATCAAAATATAAGAAAAAAGAAAGAAAATACATTTAACGACTATAGTCTATACATTTAGAGGTCATTGCTAGATTACAAATAGAATCAGAATTTGACCTTTTGGCATAGTTCTCCATTAGGTGAACTATAGTTAGCATTACCGAATTAAAGTCCAGAGACTTTTCTTTTTTTATTATCATTTTCTTCCAAAAAAATCAAATAATTTAGAATCGTTTAAACATCTGCCACTTGCATATGTGCCAGGGACGGAGCCTGTCAATAACGGAAAAATTCTCAAATGCATTCAAATTCTATTGCGCATTTCTAAATGACTAAATCATGCATTTCACTATTGCTGCACACATATATATGATCAATTATGTATGCTTTTTTGGCCCCTTATTAATGTGTACAAAAACGAAGTTACTATCAGTTAAAACACTTAGGGATACCATAAATAGACAAACAATATAAAAGTGCGAAGATTCAACACGCAGAACAATCAGCTATCATTGGCAGGATTGTTAAAAAAAAACCTCAAGGATCGTGATCCACACACGTCCTCGGGTTTTTTATTTTCCTTGGAGACCGGAAAAGAGAAATGATTAAAGGTAGCTTTAATTTATAGATACTTAATATGATAGTGATATTAGTGGGTGTTAAGCTAACATCTGTTATCTTTCAACTTGTTGAAGCCTTATTAGTGGACGATTTTTGAATTAGAAGAAGGAATGCTTGTAATTATAGTATCACAATTCACAATGCATTTGACGATCCCAATTTTAGAGAGAAAAAAACTAAAAAAGTAATAATTAATTTTTTATAAATATAAAGAAAATGTTAATAAATACCCTCAAAATAATTAAAAATGAAAAAAGTATTATCTAGATCATATCGATTATGATTTTGTTAAATAATTTTATTGTGATTTTTAAGAAAAAAATTACTTCTATTTAAAAAGTTGAACTCAAGATATTTTCTAGTTAAGTCATAGACTAATTTGTGTAAGTATTGAGTTTTATTTAAAGAGTTTAATATCTTTTAATAGATATTCTTTCACTTGCATTGATTTGAGAGGATTGAAACTTTTGACTACATATTTAAGGAGTTATTATTATGTGTTCACCATATTTTTTTTATATAAATCACATGTATCATTTACTAAAATAATTTTATTTGAATATGATTAAATTATTGTAAATGATAAAATTCTTTTTTTAAATATTTAATATAGTTATATGTTATATGTTATTGTTTCTATTGATAGAGCGGGCCTTTAAACGTCAATGATTATTTTTTCTTTACAAAACTTGATTGCCTTACCTAGTTATGAGCTAACAAGGTAAAATCATATAGAGTAAAGGTGATTGAAACAGAAAATTGAATTACGTTAGAATCCAAAACGAAATGTTTCCATTAGATGAGACGAGGGTCAATTGGTTGCAAATCAGAAAAAGTGGGCGCGTTGAATGGCTGTGTGAAGCTATTATTTTTATAGGTCACGAAAACCACAAAAGAAATATACTATATAAGAAATAAAATAAAATAAAAAAGATAGTATTAAAGAATGATGATGATGATAAGAAGGGATTATTATTAGGGCAGGGGAATATCAAAGAATAGGACACACTAAGAGGATTTGGTGACATGTGAGTCTTGCCCTATTGGAATCATGGTGGTCCATGCCAGAGAATAATCTGGTGTCTTGCAATGATGATTCCCCCCTACCCCTCCTCCAACTTAATTTCTCCCCCAATATTCTTCTATGCATGCTAGTACTCTCTATTTCCTTCTCAGTTTTCAGTGTCATGTTCTGTAAGAAGAGTGAGATAGTGAGTGACACTGCAATCACACACATGCTGAAGTATTGCTACTAATTGCATTCATCTCATTCTCTAGCCTTTTGCTTCTCTCTATGCCTTGTTCTCATAAGGGGGCATAAGTAGCCACATGTGCTTCTTGCCCTTTTCGTTTTGTCCTCTATCTATTTATTTTTAAAAATGAGCATCTTATTGGTTTATATTATTTTGAACCCTTTTCTTTTCCTATTAATATTTTTATCCCCATCGCATGTTGTGATTCGATTATTGTCGTTTTGAACTTAAAAATAAGTCAGTTGTACAGAGGAAAGTAGTTTGGGAATTGGTTCACCCTTTTTATTTCTCATGCAGTAATTATTGCTCCTTGCTATATATTTAATATAAATTCTTTTTAAAGACTTCATTAAATAATGGAACTCAGTATTACTTTTAGCAAATTTAACTACAAAAAATCAGGCACAATTACTCAACCAACTTTTTAACCCATATCATTTTTTAGTGTATAAGATAGATAAATGATACTGAAATAAAATAAATTATTTTCCAAGCTAGCTAGTTAAATACGATATTCTTTATTTTTAATAAATACTTCATATATTGAGCTAGGCAAGGACTTTCCTCCAACCACTCCAAATTGTGGAGTAATCAATTTGCATTCTTGATTTTATTACTCTGATAATCAATGCGTACGTTAATGAATATTGCCTTAAAATCATTTAAGTAAAATTAATTTTGTTTTGCGTGTCTAGTTTGAATTGGAATTGGTGTGATTTATATTTGAAACAGAAATGACTTTTCAAAGTCAAAATACTGCCTATTGAATTTGTAAGTAAAATTGGTTTTTTTTACACTAATGTATAAAAAAGTTACTCCTACTTTTCAGTTTTTATTTTCAAATATATTTAATGCAACCAATTAATGATGATAAAATATTCTTGCTGATGCACAATATTAATAAAGGGGTTATTTGTGCTTGTATATTGACCCAAAAACCTATTATGCTCAACGTCCATTAAAACCTCGTGAGGGTTTATCACAGACAAAATTGCATAATAATGCTACTTTTTAATAGAATGTACCAATTAAAACTTATTTTTTACACTTTATAAATACCCAAATATAGAATTTTTTAATATAAGAACTAAAGCTTATAATAGAGAAACTATAAAATTCAAATGAACAGTTAATCTTCTATCTAATATTCTTTTTATTCCATTATAATTTTTATCTTATGTTATTTTACACAAATAATAAATAATAATAAATAGATAAACAAGACTAATAATTTTACGAAATTAATCTTATATCATTATTAATTTATTTATAAATTTGGTTGTCCGTAATTAATTTTATAAGAGATATAAATAAATAAAAAGTAATTAACATTATATTAAAACAAAAAATAATAATTATTTCTAAGATAATTTTTTTTCTCTTACAAGATAGTTATAATAAAAAGGAGAAATTATAAATAACCTTATGGACAGCTTTCACGAATGAATATAAAGTTTGAGTTGAGTGCGTTACTTATCACTTCAAATTAATGAGGAAACAAATAATACTTTTTTGGCAACTTTCCTACACAACATTAATTTTAATTAAAATTAAACTGCTCAAGAGTCAAGACTAATTAAACATTTTGGATAGAGAAACTATCCCCTTTTCACCGTCTTTCCCGTTTCTTGTCCTGCGTAGCTCCACGATCCTCACCAATCGTTTTATGTTGCTAATATATACGTAAGCAGTGATGATATAAGATATCAAGCTGACGCAACCAGGTTTAAATTGTTCTAACAAAGGTGTTCATGTTAAATTACGACATATCTTAGGAAATTTCTTCGAAACAAAAATCTGTAAAGGCCAAGGGTTTGCTTGGAGGAATTACCCATTTTCAAGTTTTATTTTTAAAATAAAATGTATATTTGAATCATTTTTAAAATAATTTAATCAAATTTGAACGAAAAAAGTTTTTTTTTTCTTCAAATTTTAGTTGAAAATTAACGATTCTTTTTTTATTTCTTTAAAAATCTCACGTTCTATTGTTCTTACCACTTCCACTAGCTCAGTAGCTCTACCACTATCATTAATTACCGGCACTATTATCACCTAAATTGTACGTCTTCAAATACTACCTTTACATCCTATTACGGACGGAACTAAAAATATATTAGGTGGGCAGAAATTTAACCATGATAAAGAAAACCAACAATGACTAATTGTAGTCTAAAATATTATTTTAGTTTGATAATAATATCCTGTCATTCAATTATAAATTATTATTGACATGATTTTTAAGATTAATGGAAAAAAAATCAATAGGTTAATTCAAATAAGCATGAAGGCAGTGCAATTAATTCAAATAGTCATTAAAGGATAATTCAAATAAGCACGAAGGCAGTGCAATTAATTCAAATAGTCATTAAGGGATAAATCTCAATCCTAGAAAAGAAGGATTTTATTTACACATAAACATGGTAGAGCTCAATCCAAAAGAAAATAAAGAAAGAAAAGAAGTCAAACTAGGAAGGAAGAGATAGAGAGTAACAATCTTCAATCCTAAGCCGTAACAAAAAATAAGATTTGGAATCCCTTAATACTCCTAACAGAGTCGATCTATTTAAAGACCGTGAGTAATTTGGATCCAAAATCAACTAAAAACAAAGCTCATAAATTAAAATTTCCCAAAATAGAAGTTATATATAGCTGCCTACACTGCTCCACGAATGCCTATATCTTAATCTAGGCTAAAATATATTTTTATCAAATAAATATTTAAACTGTGTTTATTTTTGATAAATTTTTATTTGTATTGAGTATTTGATAAAATAACAAATTTATTTTTGGTCCATGACACCATTTTTTAATTATTGATAAATCAATTAATTTTATATTTACCTCTTGATAAAAAAGATCATTTGTTATTAATTCCTTTGAAAATTAATAACAAATGAAAAAATTATTAAAAAATAAATACATCTTTATAATGAATTTAAAAAATTTCAATGATAAAAAATAAAATCATTATTTTATTAAAAAGTAAAAATAAAGAAAATTTTTATTAAAAATAAACTCAAATTCAAATATTTATTAGAGATATATAGATATATTTTAGCTTAATCTTAAATATCCCCTGGATAGTGGCCTCTGCGGGGCAAATTGCCCCACAGGATTTATTTTTCTTATTTGCAACTGTAATTTTTTTGGCCCCATAAAAATTTAGACATTGCACCACAAGAAAAGAAAAAAAAAAAAGAGAAATAACTTTGAAAAATCCAAATAGAGATGCATAAACACATGTGCACTTGTGCCTAAAGCCCAAATAGACATTCAATAAAAGAATTGTATCCCAAACAGTTTAGACGACATTCTTAACAAGGATGATGCATTTATTATATAAGAAAGATCAAAGTGTAAAGTGTAAAGTTTTAAATTTTTTCCACCAGTTATTTATCAAGTGATTGAAAAATAACTTCAAGAATTAAACAATAGATTTATTAAGTTAAACACTGAATTGTTTGTTTGTGTATCAAGCTTGAATGTAAGATTTATTTTTTGCATTTGATGATAAGGAAAAGCTATTTTTTTTGGTTAAATTTTATCTATCATAATGTTTTTATGTGAAACTTCTGAGCCGTGAAAGTTAATTTGAAATTTTAATCAGAAATGTTCATCTAATGATCAATTTTTAAAGATAAATGAGATTATTGATCTTTCTCAAATATTGATAAAAACCAAAAATAATATTGTGTATGTGATGATATACTTGTCATGTTAGCTTTGATTTTGCTAGTAATAACTGCAATAGTAAAAAGATGTTTCTCTAAATTGAATTTTGTGAAAAATAAAATACACAATCACATGAGAGATAAATGATTGAATGATTATTTGGATACATATGTAAAGGTATATTTTTTTATTATATTAATAATAAAAAAATCATAAAACATTATATGACAATTATAATTTATAAAAGTTTAAATATTTAAGATTTTTTTCCATAAATTATATTTTTGATAAAAGCTTATGATATTTTAGTTTTATAAAAATATTATAAAATATTTCTTACTCACTAAAATCTTCTGGATTTGCCATTGGCCCTGGACATTACCTATGGACTGCCTGTTTTTTAAATAAAAGAAAAGGAAAAAGAACTAATTATCTACTGTCTTAGTATAAAACCGATTTCTAATTCAAGACTTTGCTTATGACTTCATCAGCATCCTTCCGAAGCCGTCTCAGACATCAAGATCAAAGACATTATCTTTGTCAGCCCCCCACCAACCCAGAATGCTTTTCGTAACCCCACTTGTACCCCACTTCATATACTTCAACCATACATGGGTGCATCTTTTCCTAAAAGCTGTTTTTTCCTTATGGAAAGTATTCCTATTATAAATTAAAGTGACAGCTCTTAGAATTACTGGTTCCTTTCGAAATTTTCTTTCATTAGATATGGTTAATCTTACAAGAATGAATTTTAGTAAAAGACTGATTAATAAATTAGTAGATAAAAAATCATGGTATGTCGGATGGGATGTTTATGTCTAATGTTTCAAAACATATAGCAGGCATCTAGCTAGAGTCTACCTAGACAATACTTTCTGGATGTTAAAAGCTGAATCAGTACGACTCAAGTGAGGATGGGTTCATTATAATAATTTTCATAGTGTATTCTTTTTTTAATTTATACGTATTTAGGTTCTTAAAAACCTCAATTTTATATTAACTATTTTAACATTTATTTTCATTTTTAAATATGTTTTATAAAATTATTTTTATTGCATATTATAAAAACCAGTTTTTTATTATCTTGATTGATGTGAAAATTAACTTCAAATATTTCTTATTGAACAAAATATTATAATCATGATCATAATTTTCATATTTAAATTTGTTTATACTATTCATAATATATGAATTAGTCATTTTAGAATGCACTATTGACGTGCTTATAATTAAGTAGTTAAGGAAATATAAAATAATATTTATTATATTTATTGCATAGACCTCAAAATTAAATTATTATAATGAATAATTTTAACACAACAATATTTTATAAAAATTTTTTTTGGTAAAGTTTACTTAAATATTTATATTCTAATAGTTTTGATTCATATTTTTTACGATTGAAATTATAAATAATTATAATTGTTAGTAAATGTTTGTTAACATATATAGGATGGGATTGTATGGACTTTAACATGTTTATTAACATTTCTCTATAAAAAAATCATTTTGGTTCTTTTAACTGTCAGAAATCCTCATTAATTAATTTCTTCATCATTTAATTAGAATATATATATAGTGGCGGATGTGTCAATAGCCATATTGCCTTTTAGGGCCTACGTGGTGACAAGAGAATGTGTTGTTGGGTGTAACCATTGGAATAGTGAGAGAATTCACAAAAATAAAATAAAATGGAAGAGCTAGAGTCTAGAGATCCTTCTTCCATGGTCCAATGGACAGACTTAATTAAGAGGTGGCACAATTCAGATTTTTTTTATTTTTTTATTTTTTATGTGTGTTCTCTTCCATAAATGAGATCGATGATGTAGTTAATAATGGTGCAGCATAGTAGAGCAAAGATCTTTGTGAAGAGTAGTGAAAGGTGGCTCGCTCCGTGGCAAAAATTGAAAGGTATCACTCTGCTACCATGTTACAAAACATGGCTCAAAAGAGAGAATTGACAAAAAAAAGTGAAATTCAGTAGAATGGATAAAATAGTGATTACAAAAACCTAATCAAGCTATTTATAGGCATTGACAACCAACCAGTATATATATATATATCAACAACTAAGAACAAATCTCCAACTAACTATATATCTAATATTTGATTTGAATCGATAATGGTCATGATCCAGTAGTAATAACAAATAAAAGGAATTCACTAACACTTAATTACAAGAAAAAAAGGAGTATGAGTGACACACTAAAAGGTAACCTGATTTTATTTTATTTTTGGAAGTCTTTCTAATTGAAGACAAGATTTTATTGCATGTCCTTTCTACAGCAATTACTTCATTAGTTGAACCGAGAGCTTTTCTTACCCTTGCTGACATGCAAAATGTAAAGTTCCATACTTAGGGATTGTGAGTCATATATTGCGCTCTCTACCCGTCACTCAATAAGTCTAGCGTTATTATTATAATTATTTTTCAAAACAATTTAAACCATGCACACACTTGTTGTATCTATGGCTGCATGAGGCACAGTGGTGCATGCCCATGTGAGAAGTGGAAAAGGTTTCAAAAGCATGATTAACAGCAATATATAACCGCTAGAAATTCGATCAAGAAGAAACCTCTTTGATCTTATTATGTAAGTATATTCAAATTGACACTTGATGTATGGGAATACAATTTTAAGATAAGTTGTTAACAATTAACATAGCTAAAAATGTTGATTTGAATACATCTATAATAGGTTTTTTTTTTTTTACACATACTATACAAATCCACAATGTCCAACGACAAAAAAAAAGAGGAGACGATAAATAAATTAAAAAAGAATAAAAAGCTTATTTGATGGTATCTGATTGAAGACCATCTGGTTGGACTGAGGACAATTTCATTTTTTTCATTATGGTGGCAATTTTTAGTGGAATGCATAATGTTGTTTCCTTATTTGTTCACTACAGAATCTGGGGAAGCACTATGGCACGTTCCTATACTCTCCTTCTATCACTGTCGTCATTGTATTCTAACAAGGGGTACAAATTTTAAAGACCACGTTTAAAGTGATTCTGGGCCCGTTTGTGATATGTTATATATCTTCAAATTTAGCAACACACAAGATCAGGGTTAGTAATTCTTAATAACCAGTATTCATGTTCATAGAACCCACATATATTTCATCTAATAATAAGTAGTGTATTAAAGAAAATTTAAAGAGTTATGTCTTCACAGTTACATAAAAGTGTTTTAAAAAATTTAAAGACTTATGTCTTCACAGTTAAAAGTGTTTCCAATATTTACAACGTGTAAAATTATGATCTATATTAAAAAATATATACAACAATAATAATAAATAGAGGAAAATAAAATTGTGTAACAATGTAATCTTATTATTATTTTATAGACAATTTTTACATTTATAAAATAATACTATTTTTATATTAATTACATTCTTAGTCTTAGTAAAGAATATAATAATATTCCACTAAAATATTTATTTTATTAAATTAAATTCTCTAATTTAATTATCAAATAAATTATTTTTCTTTTGTAAAAATTAAAACAATTCATTTGTATGTGACCTTATAGGTTCAATACTAAATCGGTAGTAAATTAATCATGATTAATTTACTAATCAAGGTAGGTGTCTAACAACACTTCGTCCAGATAACATAACTAATATCTTTTACCTTCCATAGTCAATAGAAGAATAATGTGATATTTTATTTCATCATTTACAGCTCAAAGTTAACTTTAGAGTACAATATTATTGTCAAACTCTAATAAGTTAATACATTTAATCAATGAATGATTTAAGAAACTCTTTTCTTCTTTCATTCAATTTTCCTATCAAGGTTTTAATTCTATCATAGAACTCAAACTCATTACCTAGAGTTGATAAATTCTTTTTTGATTAATCATTAATTCTACAAGTATTTAATTATATTCAATATTCATTTAACTAGTGTCATAAGGTATTAGGTATCCAAAATTAAAACATAATAAATAACTTGTTAATTATTATGATAATATCAAGTCAAAATAAATTATTATATTTCTTCTTGAGAACTTCCTATTGACATATTAATGTAATATTAATTGTTAGAAATTCTCAATTGAGTTAGTTCAATGATGTCATTCATATATCCATAATCTATATATGCAATTTAGGAAATGAGATCTATTAATCTTTATCCAATATAGATCATTATATATATATATTAATCTATCCAGATTATTCATATCCTATTCACAATAATCCTAAGATCAATAACATTTTAAATTAAAACTATAAATAACTTGTTTCTCATTATTATAATATCTGTCATGGTAATAAGTCTCTAATTTTAATTAAAGATTTGTTAAATTAACAATTTAATAAAACAATAAATATGATAATAAAATAAAAAATAATAATTCTTTATTAAAATTGATAACATGAAAGATTGGATATTGAGAATATACATATCCTCAACAATGTTTTAACAATAAAAGATGAAATGTATGATTATTTATTTTGGATAATGTTGATGAATATTCTCTTATGCGCTATTTGAAAGTAAGTAAATTTAGAATTTAGCTCTTAAAAATATATTAATGTTTTCATTTAAATAACAAAACTTTTTTTTTTGAAAGAGTGTGTTTCACGTTCTGCTGCATAAAGGAATCAGTTCATCGAATGTTTTGAAAGAATGTGTTTCATGTGCTGCATTAAAGAATGTATTTATTTTCAAAGGTCAGGATACAGAGAAGGTTTTTTTAAAAAGGCTTCAATAAGCAGGGAGAGCATATTTTATGTTATGGACAGGGGCGGAGCTATGTTGGAGTGAGGGTGGGCAAATGCACCCCCTCACTTTAAAAAATTACATATAATTATCTAATATTTTTATATTTTGCCCCCCTAATTTTATATATTTGAACCCAGTGGTGGACTCAAGATGGGGCATTTATGGAGGACCCGCAGCCTGTAGTGAGAAGAGAAGGAGAAAACAGAGGCGCAGCAGACCATAATAATAGCTCATAAGAACAACAATGGAAACTAGAGGGGCAGAGACTAGCAAAAGAGAAGGAGAAAGGAAGAGTTTCTCTTATTTGGGCCTAATTTGCTTTCTGTACCCACTTTTTTTTCTTTCTGCAGTTTCATATTACATTTTCGAAATAAGCTTTTGAGTTTTAATTTAGGTAGTTGCTATTTACGGTTTTTTTTTATTATTAATACACTTTACTTGTGTTATCAAATTCAATTGTTATTTTGGATTTTTAAGTATAGAATTATGGATGAATTTTTCTTAATCAAATAATGTTATATATATATATATATATATATAATATAATATAATTTTAAGTGAGTTCATAACCTTGTACATAAAACATTGATTTAAATATTCTTTACAGAAAAGATTTCAGGAGCGCTGCTCCCGAACCCCCACCACTAAGTGTGCGAACATAAAAAATTGCCCCCACTAACCCAGGGTCCTAGATCCGCCACGTATGGAGTACATATAGCAGTATTGTTATGCTGGGATTTATTGTTATACGAGGATTTTAAATTTCTGTATTTCACTTTTTTGGTTTGGTCTTTAGCACTACTTGTGCTGAATTGAGCATCATTAATAATACTATCTTAGCTTCTAAAAAAAACTTTTGAATTAAAATGAGTGATAAATTGTATTTTATGAATTTTATTATTCATTTTTCTATTTTGCACTACTATTGATGGTCATTAGATTAATCTAAGGTGCATATTCTTATTATTTACCATCTTCATCAGAATATTTCTATTTATAAATAAATTCTGAACAAATGGATTGCGAAGTCGTGTGAGCCCGCAATGAACAAATGGATTCTGAAGCGTTGGACACAGACCAGTGGGGATGGTTCGGTGCAGATCTGGTATCGTGGATTTGCCATGGCTCTGACGAAGTCAAACACGACGTGGATTTGGTTCCTTCCAGTGTGGGCACACCCTGAACCAGTGGATTCCACAGGGATTTAAATCAGAACTGATTCCTTTTTTTATCTAGACTTGTGATTTCATTGATGTTTTCCGTTTCTTTTGTTTTATGTTTAGAATGTTTGTGGTTTTTTTTATTATTTGTCAGTGTATTTTGGTTGTGTTAATGGGATCAAAGGAGAAGGCTCACTGCTGATCGAAGAACGAATGAGGGTTCTGGCAGTGGTGAGCGACAACAAACCTACTACAAAATGGAATAGAATAAAGGATAGGAGAAAGAAGAAAAATCTAGTGCGGAGGGTGCACCGAAAACAATGTGTGGATGATATGAATCCATCGGTGTTTAAAAACGATCCATATTAGACCATACGGGAGACTTGTCTATGCTAGAAGTTGCCTTTATTACTTTCAAGCGGATTCTAATATGAAATCGTAAATTATGACTTCATCGGTTAGGCACAAAATATCATTGTAAAATATATTATTAAAAAATTCAACAGGTGAGATGTATCACTTGTTATCAGAAAAAATCATGATCTTCTTTTGTTATAATTTCTTTTATATTTTTTAATTAATTTTTAATTAAATAAATCCATCCACATCTCAATGACTTGTTCGATGAATTCGAGGTGTTTCTGCAATTCATTGTACCTGTTCTTGAAGGCTTGTATCGCAACAGTGAGGTCGTTGAATTCGTTCATCGATTTTACCAATATGGCGTCGTTGTCGTTTTTGTTTTCCGGCAACAGCCACGATGAACAATATGCGGCTTTTTTTGGGGGGGAAAGGGGTCCATGGTTGGGTTGTGACGGAACGAGAATGAAGGAAGAAAGTAAAAAAAAACCTAGATCTGCAAACGCTCCCATTGACATCTCACCTCAGTCGATTTGAGAACGATGACGAACCGGATCTGCAACTGTCAAACAAGATCTATGAATGTTGTAAACAGATTTGCGACCTGGCAATGGATGGAGCATATCTATAAAAAAAAATGAAAGTGATATTTTTATTTGGGTGACTTTGACAAATCAAAATTAGAACATTTGGGTGAATTTTGTTTTGTTGATTAATTCTTCTCATTCACTTTTCTTTCTTCTATAATTGATGCATGTTGAATGAATGAGAATTGATTTGATTTTTGGTTACCCATTTAAGCATTTCTCTGCATTTTTGATGGGTTTAAGCTGGAATTTCAATTTAATTATGTTGTCTAGCAACTGTTTGTGATAATGCTTAGGGTGGGAGTTGCTGAACATGCCAACGCCTGGCTTGACCGGAGAGGAGTAATCAAAAACGTAGGAGAACAGAAGTAAAATAAATTATTATTATTATTATCTTTAATATTTTATTTATAAATTATATTTTTTTAAAATATCTGGTAACTAACATGCTATAACGGGTAAAAATCACTTCCACACTAATGAGAGAGGAATATTAGTACTTCATATTAGAATTCACCAATTCAACTTTCAAGTATTAAAGTTGTACTTTGACCAAATTGTAGACTGGTCTAGGGTGTGTGAGTCAAAAGTTTTACATTATACAAAACTAATGTGGACCATTGGATTTCAATATCACACTTTTGCATGCTGCTGTGCTATCGGTTGCTTGTACGTGAGAGAGTATTTCCATTTCTTCGAATGGCAACTATTTCCATTTCTTGGAATATGCATTTTTTTTTAATCCTATGTATTACTCAACTTAAATATATGATATTTAAGTTGTTATTGACGGATGATGTACTGTTTTGTATGTTTATATAATTTAATAAAGATTTTTAATAGAGTGGGGTTTGGAAAAAAATTATGCTTTTAGTTATAAAATATTTATGGAAAAATGGTATTTTTCTAAAAAGTATGATAATTTTTGAAAAAGATGAATACTAAAGAAATTAAATAATTTTAAAAATAAGAAAAATATTAAATTTATTTGTAAAATACAAAATATGTTGAAGTTAAGTAATTAAAATAATTTAATTTTTTGTACTTTTGTAAGCTCGTGATACTAGAGATTTGTGTTTTTTTTAAAAAATAATATTAATGTAAATGATATTAATTGAAATAGGTAATTGTATATAAATGAAAATTTTCTTATAACTTTGAATGTGGGTTGAAGTAAAATAATGTGAAAAATAAATAAGAAAAATATTAAATCTCTTTGTAAAACATAAAATATATTGAAGTTAAGTAATTAACAAAATTATATTTTTGGTACTTCTATAAGGTTGTGATAATAGAATTTGTGTTTTTTTTAAATAATATTAATGTATATTATATCAATTGAAATAGGTAATTACATATAAATAAATTTTTTGTTATAACTTTGACTTTGAGTCCAAATAAAATAACATGAAAAGTGAATATTGTGATTTCAAAAAAAAAATATGTACAAGATGTATCAAAAAATATACATAATTTGAAATGTTGTTAATTGTTGATAAGATAAATAATATAATGTAAATAAATAATATGGAATGATTGTTTTAAAAGATAAGATGGATGAAAAAAAGCATGAAAGAGTGATAGCATCTAAAATTGACGAGTTTAAGACTAGTTTTTTTTTTTGCACAATGTGTAAATATTTATGAGTCATATAATTAAAATGGAGGGTTAGAATGATGAGGGTATACCATTAGGAGAAAAGTACCAAATAATTATTATTTTTTTAAAATATAAACTTAAAAATTGTCCTGGCCTTAAAAACTCCATCTTGTCATTTGAACCACACAAAAAACCAACCATTCGAAAGGATTACACATTTTATCCATAGGTTATTAATGGTTACTTGAAAAATCATGTAGAAATGACCTACAAAATTACCTAGTAAAATGAAGGAATATATATATATATATTCAGAGGATTGACAACTGAAACATCAAATTTTCATTGGCTAGCGTTGTCAAAATGTTTAAAACGGTATACAATAACCAAACTGTAACTATCATAGATGCTGGTAGTAGCAAACCCCTCCGTGAACAACATGTATGTATGACTTCTCGACGGCGATGTTGTTGGAGGCCTTTCAAAAGACATCCCTAATATAGTTGGAGTTTGCGTTGTCGATGAACCGGAAGAATGTGGTTACACAGGATAGGTAGGTCGAATTGTCAAGGGTTGTAGAAGGAGAAATAGAATTGAGGCGTATGAACATGGTACTTTTTTCATTTGGTGCAACGTGACTCATCCAATCATTTATTCTAATCGCACGACCCAAATGACTTTTGCATGGTGCGTAACGAGTTTGGGTTACGCACCTTTGACTCCATCAGTTTTTTGACAGGGTGGAGGTTGAGATATAGTGGAAATGTCTACATAAGATCAAATATTATTTTTTTGGGTGTTATCTCTGTCGCTGGTCCTTATCCCGTATATTTTTTGGCTTGTTTTCCAAATGTTGTCCCTTTACTCAGATGTTCACCCTTCAGTCTCGAACCACCCCTCTTTTTGGGTGTTATTTAAACGGTTGATTTCAATGTTATTAACCGTGGAATAAAATTTTTTTCTCGTGTGCTTAATTTGTTTGTTGGAAAACCTTTTGTTATCATGTTATTGAACCTCCATTTCATGGAATCCTATATTTTTAATATGGATAATATTGTTTTGTATATGATGAAAAATATATTACAAAATTTATAATTTATTAAAAAATTAAATGATAGAATTGAATTTAGTGACTTTTTTTTTTTAAAAATAAAACAAATTTAATTAGGTATAATTATTCAACTTTTTATTATATTTTGTTGATTTAATTATTCAATTTTATAGTTTTTGTTCAAAAAAAATTTCGTTCATAGTTGATACAAATAATTTTTTTTATTACTATCTAATCATAGTAGTTATAAATAAGTTTGTCATTGACAAGTCTTTAAATACAAATAATTGTAAGGTTGAAGTTGAAAATATGAACAATAATAATAATGTGTTTTAAATAGTATAGGTAAGTTGGCATTGTAGAACCACGTGCGTTTTGACAATGGGCAACAACGTAATAACTCAAAAGAATGAAATTGACACTCAACGGTCCACATTAGTTTCGTATAATACGAAATTTGTTTGACTGGCGCATCCTAAAATCCGTCCAAATTGTATTACCCAAATTAATAAACACTCAAAACTTCAGCAAATGTGTCCCGGGGATTGTTTGAATAAATTTTTTTAAAAGCAATTTTAAGAGAATAAAATAATGAAATAAGTTTTTTCATAAATTAAAATATCGTTCAATTAGTTAATCATTCATTTTTCTAAAAGATGGACAGATATCTATAAATTAGCTAATTGATAATTAATAAAGAGTATATTTTAATTTATGAAAAAATTCATCTCTTTATTTTCTTTTTTTAGAAATATTTATAGAAAATCCTAACCAAACAAATTCTTCCTTTTTTTTTTTCCTGTGTAATGCGTATTACCCAATCTTAACTCCTCGCATCTCATATGGGCCGTGGCTTACTCCGGCTTTTCTATGCCACTGCAGCTTATACTTCCTGCACCTCCCTATTCGCTTCATGCACTTCCAAAAATACGCCCAAACAAACAAAACAATCCCTGCAACCGACCACCCAACAAAAACACCGTTACACACAACCACCACCACCCAACATCACCGTTGACAACTGTAATCTAGGAAAGAAGGCGCGGACGGAGTTGAAGACAAAAGAGAAGTTAAGAATGCGATCCTATTCCAGAAAAGCTTGTCCGAATGTCACTAAATTTCTTTGATACTTGGATAAAGATCTTTCTAGAAAGAAAATTATAAAAAAAAAGGGAGAAATAAAAATAAGAAGAATGAATAATATTAAGTACAGAATAAGAATATTTTTTAGTAAGAATCTTAAATTTAAAATTTGATTTTTATTAGATATTTCAATAAATAAATTGATCTTCAACAACTTCTAAAATGAATTTTTTAAATAAATCTTAAAAAAATAATAATTTTTTTCTTTTTATGAGATTTATCAATAAAAAAACTTAAAAAAATCTTACATAAATTATAAAATTTATAAAAAAAAGTCTAATATTTCAATTTAAAATCTAATAATATAGAAACTATAAAATGGGTAAGTGAGGAGTGAGCGACCCATTGACTAGTCATTCTGTGCATCTCACACGTGCCCACAACAAAGCCACGCTGGCACCTTTGAAACGCCGCCAGCTGGCACTCAAATTGGAAGAGCGAAACGGTGTAATAAACAACTGACATCATCACCAATTCACCATCGGGGATTCAGAGCTAGAAATGAAGCAGCACGGTGTTGTTCGATTTCATTTCGAAGATCCACACAGAGAAAAGAGAGATAATTAATAATTAATAATTAATAATTAACAATTAATTAGTGTTGGTGTTAGTGAGAGAGGAGATGAAGGGGGAGACGGTGACGCTGGTGCTGGTGAACCTGGCGGGGATAATGGAGAGGGCCGACGAGTCGCTGCTTCCGGGAGTGTACAAGGAAGTTGGCGCGGCGCTCCACACCGACCCCACCGGTTTGGGTTACCTCACTCTCTTCCGATCCATCGTACAGTCCTCATTCTACCCCGTCGCCGCCTACCTCGCCGTGCGCCACAACCGCGCCCACGTCATTGCCCTCGGAGCCTTCCTCTGGGCCGCCGCCACCTTCCTCGTCGCCTTCTCCTCCACTTTCTTCCAGGTCACCGCCGTTTCTTACCATATTATTCATTACTCTTCAATTGTGACTGAATGTCTTTGTTTGCAAAACTATATAGCTATAGGAATAAGGAGAGTGTTTCTAAATTTCAAAACCTTGACAGTGCTTTGCAATTTCTCTTGCATAGTGTGGTTTTAAATTAGGGATAGTGAGGGTAAAATTAAGTAATATAAGTCATTGCACGTGTATAACACATCATGAATGTTGCTTTTCTTATCACCAATTGTGATTACTTATTTCATAGGAGCCTAGTTTAGGTATGTGATTCTTGCAAATCGTGAAGTAGATTAATCCTGTTTGGATAAACTTGTGCATGAGGACTTATAGGAAAAGTACGAAGGTAAGATGAATTGATTTTCTTGTATAAGCTAGAATCAACTTATGCCATAACCATATATAAGAAAAGTAAATAGGAAGGTAAATTGAATTAAATTGAGTTATAGCATAAACTGAAATCACCTTATGCCATTAGGTAAGCACTTGTGGGAAAAGGAAGAGAAAATATGAAAGTAAATTGAACAGTTTCTTGAATAAGCAAAAATCAACTTATGCTGATAACTTTTTATTAGAAACTCTCTCATTTAACTTCTCCTAAAGTTATAAGGTGCATAAGTTAATTTTAGGTTATGGGAGAAACTCGAGGCATTTTACTTTAGAATTATTTTTTTCTACAAGTGCTAATGGAAAACTTTATCCAAATAGTGCCCAAGAGGATTTTGGTATGTCTTTTGTTACTTAAGTTTTGCCTGTGAATGGAAGTTTGTTTAGACTTTTGAGCTTCAAACTTCTGGTAAATGCAATAAGTTGTGGAGAGCATCTTCTAAATATATTTTGTGATAGAACTTTTAACAGGTAACCTTATTCGCATGAGTCATATATTCCGCAGAACGGCGTTCTACATAATCCTAAGTAACTGATAACTTTATGATAGTTCTGTTTGTGAGAAAATAAGTAAAACTAGGAGGCTCAGTAATATTGAATGCGAAGATGAAAGGAAAGAACATTAGTCTTTCTTTTTCCTTTGCCCTCTCCTATAATCTTTGTAGCCTCATTCCATATCTTCACATGTTAAATGATAAGAAGAACAGAAAAGATAGGTGATTCCATGATTGTTTTATTCCAGTAAAGTGTGCTTAAAAATGCACAAGAAATTAATGAAACTGTATTGGTTCATGATGAAGAAAGAAGAAGAAAGTATACACATAGTTCAGAGAAATGTTTGATTTTAGATTGATAAAATGCTTTCTTACAAAAGGTGTTATTCCTTACTTGTATTTATAAAGCTAAAATATAACTAACTAATTATAACTAAATGTAACCCCCCTTCCTCTTCTTTTATTTTTCAACTTCCTCGTATATATCATTGGGTTCATCTACCATCGACCCCAATTAACTTGGGTTAAAGGTGCTGTTGATGTTGATGTTGTTGTTGTAACCAACTAAACAGTTAATGACAGATCAGCTATAACTAACAAAACTAACACTATAACTGAAAAATGATTATTCTGTCAACATCCCCCCGCAAGCTGAGGAATGGATATCAAACATTTCCAGCTTGGAATGAAAAGTCTGAAAAACACCAGGAGGGAGGGCTTTAGTGTAGATATCAGCAAGTTGATGAGTAGAGGAACTAGGTAGTAACTTCAAGAGGGCCAGAATTAAGTTTCTCCCGAACAATGTGGCAATCAATCTCGATATGTTTGATACGTTCATGAAATACAGGGTTGGCTGCAGTATGAAGAGCAGAACGGTTATCACATTATAGAAGTGCTGGTCTAATAAAAGGGACACAAAGGTCTTGTAATAAGTCAGCCACTGTAATTCACAAGTGGTACTAGCAAGAGCACAATATTCAGCTTTTGAAGAACTACAAGAGACCGTTGCTTGCTTCTTAGTTTTCCAAGAAATGAGTGAAGAACCAAGGTAAACAGAAAAACCAGTAATGGATCGCCTGGGGTCTACGCAGTCGGCCCAATTAGATTCGCTAAAAGCTTTGAGTTGAGCAGTGTTGGTTGCTGGAAAGAAGAGACCAAAACCAGGAGCACTCTTGATGTAATGGAGAATATGAGCTGCTGCTTGTTGATGAGCAGTAGTACGGTGAGAAACATATTGACTAGGATCCTGCACAACATATGTGATATTAGGCCTAGTATTAGTCAAGTAGATTAATCTACCAATCAATCGTTTATAAGATGAGGGGTCAAACAAAGGTGTTCCAGAATCATGATGGATTCTGGTGTTGTAATCAATTGGAGTACTGACAGGACAAGATCTGAGTAAACCAGCATCATACAGAAGCTCAAGAGCATATTTTCGTTGAGAAATATTAGTGCCAGATTTATTTCGTGCAACCTCAAATCCAAGGAAAAATTTTAAATCACCAAGGTCTTTAATCTTAAAAGCCTTGTCAACTTGTTTGTGATGTGAACTATTTCAAAAATGTCATTGCCTGTGAGTACTATGTCATCAACATAGACCAAGAGTGCAGTCATATAAGACTCAGTCCCAAATTTTAAGAACAAAGAATGATCAGAAGGAGATTGAGTGTATCCATGAGATATTAGGAAAGAAGACAAATGCGCATAACATTGGTGACTTGCCTGTTTATGACCATAGAGAGAGTGCTGTAATTGACAAACTTGGCCTAGCTTTGAAGGAGTAAGTCTAGGTGGAAGCATCATAGAGATTTCTTCATTAAGATCACCATGTAGAAATGCATTGTTGGCATCCAACTGCTTACGGTACCAATTGTTCATAGCAGCAAGTGCAAGTAATAAGCGAACAAAAGTTATTTAGGCCACTTGTGAAAAAATATTTAAGTAATTAAGACCCTCCATTTGAGTGTAGCCCCTGGCTACCAATTGTGCCTTGTAATGTTCAATAGAACCGCTAGCTTTGTGCTTAATTTTATACACCCAATGACATCCAATAGCATTTTTATGCGTAGACTAGATCAGTTAAAACCCATGTATGATTCAGCTCTAAAGCAGTGAGCTCTTGTTGCATAGCTTTTACCCAACAATCATATTTGACAACCTTAGTATAAGATTTGGGTTCAACATTAGAGGAGATGGACATGACAAAACTATGATGTGATGAAGAAAGTCTATCATAAGAAATGACTGAAGAGAGAGGATAGCGAATACCTGAAGTATGAGTGGTAACAGCAGATGTGAAAGTTGTATGAAAGTCATTGTACTTTGCTGGCCTTTGTTTCTGTTGATCAGAACAACGAGGAAGAGGTTCAGGGGATTGGGAAGGTGAATGTGGGGGAGAAATGGAAGTAGGTGAGTCATTGGTTTCTGATTCAGAAGTTGGGTCTGGTTGATGAACTTCATTTTGGCAAATATCTTCAGTAGATAAATTATCGTATGTGATTTTGGAAGATGGCAATATGGAGGAAGAAAAGGGTGAGGAATTAGCAGATTGTGTTTTTGAATAAGGAAAATAATCCTCATAGAAGATCAAATTGCAAGAAACTTCTATGGCTTGAGTTTGAAGATTAGATGTAACATATCCTTTGGTATGAGGTTTAAACCCAAGAAAATGACGAGGAACAATTCTAGAATCAAGTTTCCTTCTATGAGCAGTTAAAGTGCCAACTTAACACAAACAACCAAAAATTCTAAGATGAGAAATATCATTAGGCTTATCATAGAGTTTTTGATATGGTAAAATGTTATTTAGAAAAGAAGTTGGCAAACAATTTATTAAATGTGCAGCATGCATTGCTGCAAAAGACTAGAACATGGGAGGCAAATGTGATTGAAATAACAAAGCATGAGTAACATTTAAAAGATGTTGATGCTTTCTTTCAACAATAGCATTTTGTTGAGGTGTCTCAACACAAGATATTTGGTGAATAATACCTATTGAAGCATAAAATTCATGTATGAGAAACTCTGCCCCATTGTCAGAACGAATGGTTTTTACTTTGGTATCAAACTGTTTTTCAACTTGAGTAATTCAACTTTTCAAAAGAGATAGTGTTTCATCTTTTGTTTTCATGAGAAAGACCCAAACATATCTGATGTGATCATTAACAACAGTTAAGAAATATCTATGACCATTCATGGAAGGATTGGCACATGGTCCCCAAATATCAACATGTATCAAATCAAAAGAATGAATGGCATACTATTGGGAAAAGGTAACTTTATTTGCTTAGCATGATGACATGTATCACATACAAATGATTTATCATTGAAGATAGTGGGATAAGATTGTTTCATAACATGTAGATGCATGTCCTAAATGAAAATGCCATAAATCTATTGGCACTTTATTATAGAAAAATGTCATTGCAACATCATTGGTGGTTTTGGTTGTTATCATATCGAAGGCTGAAGGCATGACCAGCTTGTACAATCCATCATCCACATCAACTGTACCAATCATCTTCAGGCTGCTCGTGTCCTGTATGTGACATTTATTTGAGAGGAAAGTCAGTTTGTAATTTAGAGATGAAAACAACTTGGAAATAAAAATGAGATTAAAAGAGAAACTTGGTAGATAAAGAACATCAACAAGTGATAATGATTCAGACAATTTTACTGTTCCTGAGTGTGTGGCTAACACTTGTTGTCCTGTAGGTAATCTGACTAATGGGTTTAATTTGTTTATATGTATTGTATAAAGACAAGGATGAAGAAACATGATCTGTTGCTCCTGAATCCGATATCCAGGTTGCAAAGTTTTCATTGTATGTAGTGCAAATGAGAGGAAGAACATTACCTACAGCAGATACATTGTGTTGTGGAAAAGTACCAATTTGGTTAACATGAGGTGTAGAGGATGAATCCCCAAGGTTAGATAATGTTGTTGTGTAACTGTAAAACGAATATCACCATTTTCTTGTTTTAGCTGATCACTATCATTATCGTTTTCTGCTTCTCCTGTTACAGTATTGTTCACTACAGCTTGGTTATTGTAAAACTTATGTCCTGGAGGATAACCATGCTTTTTGTAGCATTCCTCAACAGTGTGTCCACTTTTTACCACAATGACTGCACATTTTTGTAAAACTTATGTCCTGGAGGATAACCATGCTTTTTGTAGCATTCCTCA
>CM023954.1:30926949-30969837 GCA_013407115.1 Glycine latifolia
GCAGTGTGTCCACTTGTACCACAATGACTGTACATTTTGGTTCCTCTACCATATGAACCTCTACCTCCTTTACCTCCTCTGGAAGAAGGAAAGTCATGCTTTTGATAGCATACATCTACAATGTGCCCAACTCTGCCACAATAACTACATGTTGGTGCTGATCCTGAACTAGCAGCATTAATTGTGATTCCTTTAACCTCAAAATTCAGATTTCCAATTAAGCTAGAATTAAGCACTTGTCGTTCTTGTTGAACAGCATATGAGAAAACTTTAGCTATTGGAGGTAGAGGATCCATCATCAAAATATTTGATCTAACATTTCCTTATTGATCATTCAGACCATGCAAAAATTGCATAACTTGATCCTGTGTTTTTCTTTCCATTACACTAGCAAGTGCATCACATGAACAGTTTATTGCACATGTGGAGATTGAATCGGGTCTATAACTTTCTAATTCATCCCAAATCATGCGTAATTTTGTAAAGTAATCAGTAATTAAAGAATCACCTTCTTTGATAGCTGAAACTTCTTGCTGCAGATCTGAAATGCACAATAAATCTCCTTCTGAATATCATGATTTCAAGTCTTTCCAAATGTCTATTGCTTTGTCCATCCATAAGATACTTTGTCTGATTGAAGCTGAAACTAAATGAACACGCCATGAAATTACCATATTTCCATGCAAAATGTAGGGGATTGGTCATCAAAGGTTGCGGAAGGGTTCCATCAACGGACTGAACTTTGTTCTTCACGCTTAAGGCTGTCAGCATCAATCTACTCCATGAGTTGTAATTTGTTGGATCGAGAACAGGTGAAACAAGTGCAATCATTGGATTCTCACTTGGATGTAGATAATAGGGACTATGAACATTTAGGGTTTGATCAATTTCAGACATGGTGAATCAAGGTTTAGGAATATCAAAATTGAAGAACAAAGAACAATGGATAAAGGAATTGGAGTAATGCAGCAGAGCTCTTCTTCTAATACCATAATGAAACTGTATTGAAAGCTTTGCAGAGAAGAAAGTATACAGAGTTCATAGAAGTGTTTGATCTTAGATTGATAAAATGCTTTCTTACAAAAGGTGTTATTCTTTACATGTATTTATAAAGCTAAAATATAACCAACTAATTATAACTAACTTTAACTAACTAAACAATTAATGACAGCTCACCTATAAATAACAAAACTGACACTCACTGAAAACTATAACTGAAATGATTATTCTGTCAACAGAAATTAGTACTCAAGAGTTAAGACCACTCTAATTTCCAAAAGCATGTTTTTGTATGTTGGCATATTTGGCTGATTGTATTCACTTTGAACTTTGAAGTCATTGTATTATAGGTAGCTTTATCGCGAGCATTTAATGGGATTGGCCTTGCACTTGTAACACCTGCAATTCAGTCACTTGTTGCCGACTCAACTGATGATAGCAATCGTGGCATGGCGTTTGGATGGCTTCAACTAACAGGCAATGTTGGATCAATTATTGGTGGCCTCTTCTCAGTGTTGATAGCTCCAGTAACAGTATTTGGTATCCCTGGTTGGAGAATTTCCTTTCATATTGTGGGATTAATAAGCATTATAGTAGGTGCTTTAGTATACCTCTTTGCCAATGATCCACACTTCTCAGATA
Organism: Glycine latifolia; assembly: GCA_013407115.1. NCBI lineage: Eukaryota > Viridiplantae > Streptophyta > Magnoliopsida > Fabales > Fabaceae > Glycine > Glycine latifolia. Next base: position 30,928,591 of record CM023954.1, read on the forward strand.
ATGGTACAAACAGTAGAAGGCAAGCTCCAAATAAAACATTTTGGTCTGAAGTGAAAGATCTGGTTCAGGAATCCAAGTCAGTTTTGAAGATTTCATCTTTTCAGATTATTGTTGCCCAGGGTGTCACTGGTTCCTTTCCCTGGTCTGCTTTATCATTTGCACCAATGTGGTTAGAGCTGACTGGCTTCTCCCATGAGAAAACTGCTTTCCTCATGGGTTTGTTTGTGGTTGCCAGTTCTATTGGGGGGTTGTTTGGAGGAAAGATGGGAGATATCCTCTCCAAGCGCTATCCAAATTCTGGGAGGATAATACTGGCTCAGATAAGCTCTGGATCAGCAATCCCCCTAGCAGCACTTCTTTTGATCGGTTTGCCAGATGATCCATCCACGCTAATATCTCATGGTTTGGTTCTAATCATTATGGGGCTCTTGATATCTTGGAATGCTCCAGCTACAAATAAGTACATATCTCATACTAACCATTTTTCCCTCGGTTTGCTTAATCATTTTTCCAATCAATTATCCTTATTTGGTACAGTATTTGCTACAAACATCCTAGTATTATCTTTCATACCATCCAACTTTGTTAAGATGATTAGTTAAGCTTATGTATTGTTCTATGTATGTTACAATGATTGGTTAAACACATGTAGGTACCAATATAAAGTCCTCTCTGCTTTCTAGACTAGTGGCACTGCACTTGAACTTGGAATGTCTTCCATCTTAAACTTGCTTACAAAATGCAAAAGAGTTGAAATTAGAGCAAACCACCAATTTGTAGGATTGTTAATAGGTATCTTAAAATAATTTCATCTTTTTCGAATTTGCTTTTCAATTCACTCTCTGAATTGTTATTAAATTCTTTTGGATTATGGGTCAAAAAATTAAATTCTTTTGGTTTGTACATCTTTATCAGTAGTTTTTGTTTACTTTAGTGCAAACAATTCTGCATGTACCTATGGCAGAGAAATAGAATGGTAAACATAGCATTATTTATTGTTTTTTTCGTGATCTAGATTCTAGAACTAAAAAGACACCTCTGTGTGATTGTAGACAAGCTTGTTAAAGTTATATGTTTGTTCATAGGTTGACTTGTCTGCTGCATGGACATTAGTCCAATTTTTGCAGAAATAGTTCCAGAGAGGTCCCGCACAAGTGTATATGCCATGGACCGATCTTTTGAATCTATACTATCATCTTTTGCTCCCCCTGCAGTGGGGATTTTGGCCCAGCATGTTTATGGGTATAAGCCCATTCCTGAAGGGTCTAGTGAATCTCAAGAAATTTTAACAGACAGAGAGAATGCTGCATCATTGGCTAAGTCTCTTTACACTGCAATAGGAATTCCAATGGCTCTATGCTGTATAATCTACACATTTCTTTATAGGACCTATCCAAGAGACAGGGAACGTGCTAAGATGGAGGCTTTAATAGAATCAGAGATGCAGCTAATCGAATCAGGTGGTTTACCCATGGATAGAGAGTTTGAGTCAGAGGAATTGTCTATTGTGGATTATGATGATGGTGATATTGATGATGATGAGAACACATTACTCTACCGGCAGTTGACACTTTCCAAAGAATAGTTAAAAAGACATCACGAAAATTTAGCAGGTCTGCATTGCAGCCAAATGAGATTGTGTCCCAATAGAGACAGTTTTCAGGCATACTAAATGGTGGAGAATTTTTCAGAACTATATTTTGATCAATTTTTGTGCATGAATCATACACGGACAATTATAGATGAAATGAAACTGTATACGCCTTCATAGTTTTGTTTTCCACTCTTTTTAGGGAAGATTTTCCTTTTGTTGTATTCAATTTAACCGTGTAAAAACTGTAATAGGTTCGAAAACAATGGATGTAGAATTGTTTATTGTGGCTAATGTAATTGACAGACATTCTCATTTCTTAAATGTCGAGTGTGGTGTGAATTCCCTCGGCAAGTCAAATACTGAGGCAAATGTTCTAGATATCAACTTTAAATGTTTGGGCTTGTCTATATTGGCATAATAATGTGAATTTGAATACGTTTTTAGTTCTTTAAATTAGAGTTATTTTTTTAGTCCACCAAATTTGTAGTTATTTTTTTAGTTCTTAAAATTTGTAAAATGATATTTTTAGTCCTTATGCTCAATGTGAATTAAACAGATAATAAGAGATTTGTAATTTGTGATAATCCTGTATTGTCAGAATTTAATTTTCTATTTTATAGTTTAAAGTATGATCTTTTAGTTGTTTAACATTGTGAGAATCAAGTTAATAAAAAAATCAAAATGGTTTTTAAACCTGTTAATGAATTTTTTTAATTTGTTTACTAACTCATTTTCACAGGTTTTAACTGTCAAAAATTATAATTAAAATATAAAATAGAAAATTAATCTTTGACTGTCAAGTCATAAATTGTGATTTTTTTTTTTGGTTTGGCTTACTATGCAGAATTATTAAAACAAACATTTTACGGATTTTAGGAAAAAAATTTAATTTAAATTTGAGAACTAAAACGAAAAGAAACTTCAATATGCACTTATCCCTCAAGAGAGAGATGGTTCTCTAATATACAGGGGTGGTTGTTTAAATGTATATTTATATTTTAGACTAAGAAAATTTTGGCGCAAGTAATTCAATATTTATGTCTTTAATCAGGGGTTAGATTTGATGAGAGATAGTGAGGTATCACTTTATCTAAAAAAGGAACGATTCAATAGGAAGAGATTAAATTGTGTTAAATAGTAGTCCTGAATATTTCCTGGTTATATTTTTAGGAATTACATTTTTTAAGAATATCGTGCGTAGGATATAATTTTTATGAACATATTTAATTGGTATTTAATCATTTTAGAAAAAAAAATTACTAATTTTCTTTTCAAAAAAATAAAATTAGATGAGAAAATGTGAAAAAACAAAGTGAACATATGTAACTGTTGTAAAAAGAAATTTTTATTTATAAAATTTAAAATATTCACCTTTCATTATAAGAATAAACAACAAGAAATATGGATATTTATATTCTTAAAAACTATTGAAATTTTGTGCCAAATATGAAAACGTGATATTCTCAGGTTTATTTTCTGAAAAGTAATTTTTAACATTTTGAAATAACTATTTGCCTTGTTTTCAATAGCGAAGGAAGAAAAAAAGTAGAAACTACGGTCAAGTATTCTTTTTTTTTTTTCAAATTAAGGTAAATTTTGAAAATATAAATAAAAATGTATAAGAAAAAAATTAAATACAAAAATGAAATTAACTTTAAAAGTCTAAAAACATAGATTAAGAATTAAAAACATTTTTTAAAAAAGAACATTTAAAAAAATAGTGGTGAGGATGACATGTCATAATTTAAAAAAAAAAAAACACTCTCGATAGAACATTCTCAAAATTCATAAAACCTTTTTACTTCTTACAGTCATTTGTCATCTTTTTTTTTCTTCAATTTTTCTTCTTCCTTTCTTTTATGAAATCTCTTATTTTCTCTTCTTGTTCCTTTCTTTTTATCTATATATCTTTCTTCCATTCCTTTCACAATTGTTTATGTGTGTGTGTGTGAAATCAAAAAACATTATTGTTAATAAAGTTTGCCGTGAAGGCTTAAGCCTATTCACAGAATCACACTAACACTGGCTATTATTTTATGTCCTTATATTCATAGTACTATAGTACATAAACAGATCTCACGGACGGGGCAATGCGCAAATTCTATGCTTGTGCAACTTGTCCCCTTGAATCTGTCCCTGCTTGTGCACACTGTATTAGCTAGTTTTAATATTGTTCTCTAATTAAAATTATAATCTTATATTAGTATCTAATAATTGACTTCTGATACTGATTTTTATTGCACATGTTGTCAAGTAAACTCTATTTAATTTTAATTAGAAAATACTCAAAAGCACCTAAATAATACACACACTGAAGTTTCATTCTTAGAACAGTAAAAGAAAAAGACAGAAATGGGTCAAAGCAGTTATATGGTTCAATTGTAGGTTCAATTCCTACTGAATTCATGCTAATGGGATATTCCCTCTAATAAGTCTATCAGATTTTTTTTCATTTTTTATGTTTAATTTATTACTCTTATTTTTAAAATCAATTCAATTTGGTCATATTATCTAAATTGAGTAAACACTATTAAGAAGCCACATTTTATGACGATTTAAAACTATCACTAAGTGGTTTAAAATTGCAGCAAAACACACATTTTCTAACATTGTTAATTTAATCTAGACAACTTGTCAAATTAAATCAATTTTAAAAATTAGATGACCAAATTAAATAAAAAATTAGAGAATAAAATTAAATCTAAACAATAAATTAGAGGAAAAAAATTATTTAACCTATAAACAATTAACTTACATTATATTTGTTCATTTATTTTAAAAAATTTGTTTTAAAATTAAAGTTTAAAATAAGAATTTCGAATCTTATAATCCTTTTAACATATTAAAGTAGCTCTTAAGAACTTGCTTAGTCAAACCAGGGTATCAATATCATCATGAGGGTGTGATTCACTAACTCAAAATTGCTGGTCAATTTCATGAACAATGGATTGGGGACCATGATAATCTAAGACGATGAGTTCTTAGAGCATCTCCTATCGGAGGTGCTTCATGGGTTTCTTAGCCTAAGAAACTGTTTATCCTGAGTTCTTCGATGTTGGAGCAAAGTGACGTGGTAGAATCAATTTCTTTAATGAACAGTGCATTCTTTATATAAAGAACCATTTCTCATCAGTAAAAATTATTATTTTCATAGAATTCGTATTCCCCAACCATAGGAACATCAAAGTGATGAAGTAAAGGAAAAAGATGAACAATTCCAACAAACCATATTAAACAAATCAAATTAAAGAGTACCAACACTGACTGTGGATGGAGTATGAATAGTGACAGTGACTCCAACAACGTCATTCTGATAAACTTCAAACATCGTGGATTGTGCATGTTGGGATCTTGGGTTGGGTGGCAGGGTGGTGTTGCGCGAGACTAGCGTTGGGGTCTGGGTTAGGTGGTGGTGCGATGAGGGGACGCGACAGTGTTGGAGGATGGGGTGGGGCTGGCTGGATGAGAAGTTTGAGGAAAGTGAAGAGATGGTGGGGTGGGGTGGCACTGGAAGTTTGAGGATGGGGTGGGTGGGGAAGGTTTTGGAGAAAAATCTTTTTAAAGAAAGAAAAGAGAATGAGAAGTGGGGAAGGATATGGAGCATTTATCAATTTTTTTTAAAAATATTGTGGATAGAGATATTAAACTGACAACTTTTTATATTGATGAAGTTATGCGCACATTATTTCTACTTTTATTTTTTTTCTTGTTCCTATCAAGCCTCAATCTTTTTTGTTATCTCTAAAATGGATCCCAATCAGTATTTTTAATTGATATTTAATATTTTCTTCAATTATTCATATTTATTAGTTATATTCATAAAAACTGAAAGTTGAATTAGAGAAAATTTTATTGAAATAATAATAAAGTTTTAATAAAAAAAATATAAATGTGTGGAGTTTTTGGAGTTTCTTGCATTAGAGAAAAATTTTGTAAGAGTGATATGACGCTGTGGGATCACAAAAAGTATTGTAGAGATCACAAAAAGTTGATGAAAAAACCCATAGAAGCGCTCCTCATTAGAAATACTCTTATATGCACAGATAATAAACTATCTAATTTGTCTTATAGATGATGAACAAGAATATATATCAGCTTCTTATTCTTTAGGTTGTATGTGGTTTGATAGATGAAAATAGTATTACAATGATAGAAATAATATTTGGGAGTTTTGTGGAGGATAAATAAAATTAAATTAAATTAAAAAATGGGAGACCTGTTGATATTATTTGTTATATATTTTTACTCAATTTTTAATATTTATTTTATCCTTTTTCTATTTTTTTCAACCAAATAATTCAATTTGTCATTTTATTTTCCCCTATTTTAACTCCCTTTTTCTTATTTTCATCTATATTATTTTTCTTCTTTATATTAAACACATCCTTAGCAAAAACAAGTCTAGAGAAAAAGTTAAAATATCTTTAATAAAAAGAGTTGAATTCTTAAACTCAAAAATTCCTCTTTATCATATCTATCATTATACAGGTTCTTGAAGATCTCTATTATAGAGATTGGATTTATCTTGAATAACTGTCAAGGTCATCTCATTTTAATTTTTTTTTCTTTAATATCTCTCTCTCAATTGATTAATAAAATATATTTAAGTGAAATCCATCATTAATCTATAAAAGTGGTTCAAGAACATAGAGTGGGATATACCACTAGAACAAAAAAAAAAAAAAATCTTACATCTTATATAACAATATAAGACTACAAAATATAATCAAAAATTTCAACATTAATTTTACCACTAAAGATGCTATTGAAAATCACCTATATGATATGAATGTTTACTCTTTTACCATCAAAGTATTATGTTTTTTTTCATTTATTTATTACAAATCATTAAAACGTAAAGAAAAAATTCAAATAAAATACAAATACGTCAAAGTCAAGGTCATTTGAGATAAACGCCCTTTATCCATGCGGATTAATATTTTAGCCAAGTGTGTGCCTAAGTTAAATGATGAAATATATTTATTTAAAATATACTTACAAATGCCCGTCTAGCTCAGTTGGTAGAGCGCAAGGCTCTTAACCTTGTGGTCGTGGGTTCGAGCCCCACGGTGGGCGATTTTTTAGATTTATTTTCTTTATATTACTTTAATACCAATGAAGAAAACAAAAGGGTAAACTGAAGTTGTGTATTCTGAAAAACAATGCGAAATTAACACAGAAATCATTTATCAGGCAGGGACTGAATTTTAAAATGTTTGGTATACCATAAAAAATCTTTTAAATAATTTTTTTTACGTAAAAAGAAGTTGTGAGCAATTGGTTTCTTTCAAATAATTTTTTTAGCTTATAGAAAAAATTATACAATTGATGTGATAGACTATGCACAAATTAATTAGTTTTTTTTTAAAGGCTATACATAAATTAATTGGATAACTACACAAGTTCATTGTGAAAGTTATCAAGTTGTTACGTATTCAGTTCGAGTTGTATCGCAAGCTTGTCTTGTGTATAAATAGAAATATGGTGAATATGTCAGTGAATCAGAATCACAATTCAGTTTTAATAAACACTCTTGTTAATTTTCATTCCAATACTCCGTTTCCTATATCAAATTATCCCTGATGTTTTGATTTTAAATAGAGTTAGGTGAGTTAAGTTCAAAATTCAATTAGATCATGACAACCTTATAACAATTATTCATTATTGCATTGAATTTATCGGTCCAAACAAAATTTAACTCTTTTACAAATAGTAGTTCCGGTAATTCCATATATAAAAATTCCAACACAGGGACGATATTGGAGTTGATTGCAAACAATAAAGTAAAATGTGTGGGCACCTTTTAAAAAGTAAAATTATTAGTATAAAAAAAGTAATATTATGTATTAAATATAATTAATTAATAATATCAAAATAACTTCTCTAAAAATAATTCAAATAACTTTTCTAAAGAAAATTCAAAATAACTAATATATTCGAGAAAGAGGTAGATTCACTTATATAAGTTTTAACATGTTAAGTTGATTTTTAAATTTCTAATTTGTTCACGTTACAAAAATCTTTACATTGATCGTGAATGAAAACTACACTCTAAAAAAATATAGCATGATTTAAGGAAAAAATAAAAAGTCCAATTTCGAAAAGTAAGCTAATCTGCTCTTTGAAGTTGATATAGTCAATGTTTAAATATGACATATTATTTAATTAAAAGGGTGCACAAATAATTTTTGATTGTTGTATCTGGAATCTTCTTTCCATGTTTTTTGATAAATCATTTTCTCTTAGAGCCCCTTGGCTCGATGTTTGCCAACAAAAAAAAAATTAGGGAAGAATGAAATATTTTTTCCATCCTAATTATAAGATATTTTTATTTTATTTTATGTTTCTTAAAAAATATAATTAATTTTTAATCACGTTAAATCTGTTAATTATTTATATTATCATTTCAAAATTATTTTTTTATCTCTTTATCTACTTAATTGTTTCTTATTAATATTTAGCGAAATAATAATTAAGTAATGATATATAAAAAATAATAATTAATACATCTGAACATTAGAAGAGATTTTTATAAAAAAATTGTGAAAATAATCTTATAAAAGAATATTAGATATTCACATAAACTAAATCTAACTTTTTTAAAAAATATTTCTGAAACCAAAATTTAACATGTTTCGTATCAACAAATCATTAGCATCATTCTCTTATTCATAAACATCTACCATTTGTTTGTAATTGACTTTTCGTTCAGATTAATTACAATGATTTCTCTTTCTATAGTTTTTAACATACACTCCAATAACCCCATTAGTAATATTCACTGTTCCATTGATTCCATATGATTGAACCATTTTAAATAAGAAAACAACAACAGAACGTAACAAAGAAAGAAAAAAACAAGCACAATATCTCTCGAATCGCACAAAAGAGAAGAAAGAAAGAGGCAGCACCTGTTATGCCCCCTGCTGCACCCACCCTGGTTTCAAAAAGTGACCTCTTTGGCTGATAAAAACTGCTATCACAGTGCAGTGCAGTGGTAGTGCTGAATCGTACCTACCCTGTCCCTACCATATAACCCAAATCTCTTGTCTCTATTATCCTACCATTTCTCCCAAAATGTGTAAGAAATCCTCTACAAACTGATTCAAACTGTTACCCTAATCAACCAACACCCGCCACCTATCCACCAAAACACTATCATTTCATTTCTCATTCTTTTCTATTCCTATTCCTATGTTTCCACTCCCATCTATTCCCCTGTTTCTTCTCATTCATAACCGTGTGGCTCAACTTTGAATCCTCTTTCTCTTCCTTCCTCTGTGTCTTTTTACTTCCCCCTTCTTTCTTTTTTTTGGGTTTGATCAAAATATATCCCAAAAAAACGCCATGAGAAACGAAGAGTTAGGAACTTGGTTGAACGGGTTTTCCAACAACATCACCCTTCACCGTGGCCACGTCACCTCACCACCACAACCTCAACCTTCTTCGAGTGTTTTCTCCATGATCCATGATGATGGTGTTGATATTGATGCGATGCTGTGTAGTGATTTTGCTAGAATGAGTGTTTTTCACGAACAAGGGAATGTTGGTGCCAAAACCAGAGGATATGGTGCTAATGTTATGGATTCATCATACCCACATGCATTCCCAAACTCACACTCACCTTGTGCTTTTGATGCACATGCACATGTTCATGAAGAAATGGGTACCCCATTACCTACTTGGGGTGTTTCAGTTCCTTCTGATTTGAAGGGACACACTTTTGGACCCCCAATGGAGTCTTCTTCTCATACCCAAAGGAGCAACACTTGCTATGGACACGTACCACTGCAAAACCCATTTCATGCTACAAGGCCTTTTGCAGTGGATTGTGATGTGAAAAACCCCATTATGTTCTCTCAAAGTCAAACCATTATGCAACCAAAAATTGCTACGAATGTAAACACGCCATCATCACATTATTTCCCTGCAGCAAAAGAAAGTGGAACAACAAGGGTAGCTGTAACTCCCAATTGTGATTTTTCTCACTCTAGAGGGGACCCTTTGGGGTTTCAATTTGATGGTGGTTTTGTCCTACAAGAGAAGAATGTAAAATGCTGTGCTGGTAGGGGGTGCCATTCTTTGTGGGGTTACAAAGAGAGTTTACCTTTACCAGTTCAACAAGCAGTGGGAGAGGAACTTCCTCAACTCATTCCTCCTCGTGTTGCTCCCACTAGACATGAAAAGACTGGCATTCTCGCCAGCGACATATCGCTTTCTCCTCGGCCATTGTTGTGCAATTTTAGTCCTTTGTCTAAGTTCCATGGCTACATTTACTACCTGGCTAAGCACCAGAATGGTTGCCGCTTCCTGCAGAGGATGATTGATGAGGGCACCTCTGAAGATGTGCTAATAGTGTTCAATGGAGTCATAGATGATGTTGTTGAGCTTATGGTGGACCCTTTTGGGAACTACCTTGTGCAAAAGTTGCTTGATGTGTGTGGAGATGATGAAAGGTTGCAGGTTGTGTCAATGTTGACTAAAGAACCAGGGCAGCTAATCAAAACCTCTTTGAATATACACGGGTATATGCATCCTTCTGTTGAACTGAAAGATTGTTTTTTTTTTTTTTTCTATATCACAAGGAACACGTTTTCTTTTTCTTTTTGACATGCTGAATTTGATAGTGTTGCTGTATCAGGACTCGGGTGGTTCAGAAGCTGATCACGACTGTCGACTCTAGAGAACAGATTGCAATGCTGAGGTCTGCCATTCAATCTGGTTTTCTTGCTCTTATTAAGGATCTGAATGGGAATCATGTCATACAGCGTTGCTTGCAATACTTTAGCTGTAAAGATAATGAGGTATAACACTTCTCTCTTTTGCTTGCAATTTTATTGTAGGTTTATTTTCCCATTATTCACTAACTTGAACACTACCTTGCCATATAGTTATTCCATACTATTCAATTAAATGTTTAAGAGAACAAGAACAACCATTAGCTGTCTACTTTACAATTTTGTTCTAAGCTGTATGAAGGTATCATTACACATGATGACACAAAATGGTCTTTAGTCAACACTGTTTAGAGCAGAGGGCATTCCTGTTTTATTAATGTTTCATAAACTGGTTCTTTCATGGTTTTGTGAAGCGTTGGCTTCTTATAGTGTGAGCTCTCCTGCTTCTTTTGGTCATTTGGTGTCAACCACATGAAATATATTTCCCAAAAGGGTCTTAAATCTTTCACCTTGTTGAACCTTTTTTAATTACATGGTAATCTCCCAATCTAATTTATACACTCTACTTCAGAATATCCTGACTTTCCAAACTAATTTCATTATTCAGCAGTTTCTAAATTTGCTGGATACTTCATCTTTGGGATTTTCATATTTACAAGCCTATGTTTATCTCTGGTCACTTCAGAAATTTCTAAAAGGTAAGCCAAGTGTGGAAGGAACAAAATTCCCCACCTACTGAGGGGTACTATCTTATGACCATAATGGTGAAGCATTCTATACTTGGCCAGTTAGCCTGAATATGTTCCTTATTTTCTTTCCCAATTAGGAATTCTTAAAAGACTAACTCTCTGCTATATAAGAATCAATGGAAATAAATGTTCTGGTTGTGAATGTAATGATTATTGACCATTGACATGGGCCTGAAAAAGTTAATAATAAATTCGGGTGATCCTTTTCATTTTGTGCCAACCTCAAATAAATTAAATTATTTGACTTATTGCCACTAAGATTTCTCTGTTTCATTTATTACTTACCACGATAAATATTAAATATAACGTAGGTACTGCAGAGTAACTAGTCCTTATGGTTTTTAGGTGATGGTAGAGAACCAAACTTAATGTACTCTGAGATCCTCTATGATAAAGAATTTTGAGAAGATATTCTGAAATCTTTATCTAGTTCAAATGGATATAATTGTTGTAGTCTTGCATATCATGAATTTGGTAGACTTATGTACTCTGGGTAACAACCTTGTTAAAAGCTACAAACAATGAGTTTTAACAATTTCTTTATGAATGAAATAGAGTGAAGTCATTTTCTTTCAGGTAGCTAAGTAAGATAGAAACATCATTGAAATTATACTGGTGAAAGTTAGAATGCTGAGAAAAATAGAGAAACTAAAGGAAATGTGTAGTTGCTAATTCAATTTATTCAAAGAGAGCATTTTGTTGTAGATTATTATGCTTATGGTTATGATCATGTTTATTTACAAAACATAATATACATATTATTTTAGATCTTTCTAGAAATGTTATTTAATGGTGGATTTCCAAATTTCACAAGCTTGTGCACGTGCCTTAACATCTGATTCATCATTTGCTTTTTCTTGAACCTACTGATTTGATTGAAACTAATTGTGAAGGTTAATTTCTCTATACTTGTTTCCCTCTATCATTTATTGCAGTTTATTTTTTATGCTGCTACAAAGTTTTGTGTTGAGATAGCTACTCATCAACATGGGTGTTTTGTATTACAACGTTGCATTGATTATTCCACCGGAAAATACCAAGATAAACTGGGAAACGAAATATGCAGACATGGGCTTCTACTTGCTCAAGATTCATTTGGGTAATTAGCCTTTGGAATATTTGAATTTCGTAATTCTTTTTCACTCCTTAATTTGAGATAACACGTAGTACTTTTGAGCAGTATCTATAGTTTGGAAATATACATATAATTGTTTATTATATAATGCTTCTTTTACTTGTTTGTCACAGGATTTTTTTTTTAAATTTATGTGAGGAAGAGATTTAGTGCATATCCTTAAATTGAATGTTTGTAGAAGTTTAATGGTGTGGGTTGGTTTGAGGTTAAAGTTAGGCTCCAAAGGAAAAGTATGTACTTGATTTGTTAAGGAGTAGTGACCTTTGGAAAGGTAGATAGGTCATGCCAGGGCCTAGCTTAGAATCAACTAAAAGATATAAGGTTAAAATTTCTTCCGTGGATATCTCACTTCCAAAAAAGATATAGATTAGCAGGGTTTTTTATTTTTATTTTCAAACCAAAAAATTATAAACTCGTGCAATTACATGTAGAGGTTCTTCAAATTTGTAGAACATAAGGGTACTTAAAAGCCAAGAGAGAGAGAGAGAATAAAAAGCCACGTGTGTGAGGAGAGACAGATCAACCAAAATATTCCACTCATATGTTTCAGTGAAACTAACAGAATTTTATTTGTTTCATTGAAACTTTGCTAAAACATCCCTAAAAATCAAAATTAGAGAATATATCACTCATATGTAATGCATCTTGGTTAATTAATTTTTAAATGATTTGAGATTATTAAAATGGAGTATATTGGATTTTTTCCTTTGAAACATGCCAAAATGTTAAATCTTTTTGTTCTGCTATTTGGTGCTTAGACTAGTGTTTTTCCATAAATGATGTTTAGAATTAAATTCTTCTTGATGATAAAGAGGTATTTCAGCTTCATTTCCTTTCCATTTGTATTCATCTGTGACAACACGAATCATACAAAAGACATTTGGAGGTTAACTCCAGTGTACAGATTCCGAACCAGGATTCTTGAAACACTGATTGCACTTGGTTATTTTTACATCTTGTGTTTATTGTTTATTTATCTCTAAAAACGTAACCTTTCAATCTCTCAACGCATTGCAGAAATTATGTTGTTCAGTATATTATAGAGATGGAGAACCCAAGTACCCCATTGAAGCTGCATTCTCAGTTCAAAGGGAACTACGCCAACCTCTCAATGCAAAAATATAGCAGTCATGTGGTTGAAAAATGCCTCGTGCATCTTGCAGAGATCAGGTCAAGGATAGTCCAAGAATTGTTATCTTCTCCTCACTTTGAGCAGTTGCTACAAGACCCATATGGCAACTATGTTGTTCAACGTGCTCTCGGAGTGACCAAGGTTTGAAACTAAATATACAATGAAATTCTTGCAATACATTATATAACATACTCTTTTCTAACACTCTTTTATTTTTAGTTGAAAATTTATAGGAGAATCGCTAAATAAAGAATTTCTTGTATCTTTTTTTTCCTGATGCAGGGCTTTCTGCATGCATCTCTAGCTGAAGCAGTTCGTCCCTACAAAATGTTGTGCACCAATCCTTATTGCAAAAGGATTTTCTCGAGGAACCTTCTTAACAAGTGATGTGTGACTGGCAGCTAGCCAGAAGATACGTTGTTGTGCTCACTTCATTTACTAACTACTTTTCTCCTAATTAAGAACCTCCTAGTTTTATACTTTAATGACTTGGCCACGAGTATATGTTGTATGTATGCCAATGAGATGTTTCAAATGAGAAATGAAACTATTAATAACAACCTTAGATTACAGTTAAAAATAATAAACAGCTGAAATTGCATATGGGTTTATCAATCCCTCTCTATTATAAACATTTAAAATTATTTGCTAATAAACTTAAGAGGGAGAGACCTCACAATTCAAAGAGAGGGAGGAACAATTCAATTTTGCACCCCTATTTTTTCTTCACACCCTCTATTTTTTTAGAATTCTTGTGTCAATTATTCTTCCCGAAAACTAATTTTGAAAATATATTGCTCTGACAGAAAAATATTCTAAAAATTGATAGATGTTCCAAAGATTAGTTTCCGGAATTTATTTAACATGTTTCCATAAAATAAATTCCGAAAATATTTAATTGTAATACTTTCAAAATCTAAAGACTCGTTTAGTTTGAGAAAACACTCTTTATTTTCATTTCCTGTTTTCACTTTTAACTACAAAATTGTCATATTATTTTCACTTTTCAGTCTATTTCTTATTTTTAAAGATTTGTACAGAAAATAGAATAAAATAATAAAAAAATGTGTTCACTGTTTGCCTCTCAAAAAGAAAACCAACTTCATATCGATATACATATATCTTAAATATGTTTTCTTTCCAAATAAATATATAATTTTTAGATTTGGTCATTTTTGTTGAGTTGAAATTGACATTTTTTTTAATTTTTTAATTTTGTGTTTGTTGTCTTGATAATTTTTTTTATAATTAGTATTAACAAAAATAAAATTCGATAATTTATCAGGAATTAAAACAAAATATCAATAAAAAAAATTTGATATTTTATTTGAGATACAATAAAACAAAAATTTATTAAAAATAAATAAAAAATTAAATATTTATTAGAGATAAAAAGAACATATAAATTAAGTATTTATTAGAGATAATAAAACATATTTAATCCTGTAACTAACCTCAGAAAAGTAACACTAAAGTCACTAGTGATTTTCAAAATCTGAACCACATACATATTGCAGGATTCCATGTATGTTTGGCACACAATCAATTCTAGGGGCTTCAAAAACCCACCAATTTGAGCCAAAGTGGTCCATTTTATTCAACATAAGAAGACAATAATGGCCAGAAAGCACAACAACATTGAACCACAAAGCATCCCACTGCACACTATATAGTACTTCCGCCACTAGTAGACACAGATACACTAAGGAATATGTCAAGCATCATCATATCCTAAAAGCGCCACAAGCATTTTCTCATAGTCACCAGTTGTGTCCTTAACAATGGCACGTTCAAGAGGGACACTGTTCCTCCTTTGATACTCATCTGCTATGATTTTCAAATCAACCTCAGCCCTCGTGGCCACCACTCTTGTAAGGGCTCCTTCATCGGTTCCTCGCTTGTTGATAGCCAACCGAACAACCTTCTCAAAGTACTTCTCTGGACGGATCAAGCACTTCACCGTTGCTCTTAGTAAAGACAGGAACTCGTCCTTTGGATCAGCCTTCAGGTCCTGCAACATTGGTTCAAAAATTACAATTCAATCTTATCAGTTTCCATGAAACAAAGAGGGGGTGGTGTCAAAACCCCAAAGGCTATATACAATGTTTCACTTTGACATATTTGAAGTTTCCTAATGTAACTATTTGAAAGCGATATAGGATGAATCATGAACTACATTACCTTGTTGATGTCTTTTCCAAATGCATCTTTGTAGTGGTTCAAAGTAGCATTAATCTGTGCTCTGCTCCTTGTGGCCAAAATCCTGATGAAGTCGTCATCATTATAAGCCTTGTTTGAAATCTTCTCATGTAGCAATTTTGCCTCAGTTTTTGCCAGGGTCAAGTTGACCTCATCTCCTTCATAACGATAAGAACTAACCAGAGGTAGTATGAGCTAGAGAAAACAAATGTTAGCTAATTTTGACCATTAGAAGTGAGAAAAAAGAGAAAAACTCAGATAGACTAAAGAAAACCACAAATATAGTTAAAAAATTCTTCATGGTCTAAATACAAACTAAGATTTCAGTAAGATTGGAAAATTATGATTCTAGATTCTACGCCTGATCAGTTTTGTTTCTGACAGAAGGAGGATCTAAATTATCTGACGAACAAAAGGCTTAATTGTTCCAATGAAGTCGAGGCTATTCTGTAGCCGCAGCCCACAGTCATTGAGATACAATTTAGTTCTCGTTAGTTCTGTTCAATCATTAATTTTTCATTGTATCACTAACACAAACTGAAAATATACTTTCAAAAAACAAACAAACTGAACATATAGTAATGCAAAACCCCCAAAAACATTTATCTATGATCTAACCAAACAAATTGATTCAGACATTGTAGGATCAGATAAACGGCGACAAAAACAGTCAAGTTTCCATGTCAATATACAATTTACCTACTATTTCTATTCCACTTAAAAACACTCCTAGGAACCAGTATGAGGGGGGAAATAATGCAAAATTGTCATATCCAAAACAATACATGACTATAAAATGTTTATTTCAACTAACTACGAGCTTATGCTCGAGAATCAGTACCTTACAGAAGTCTCCTGTTGTGTGGTGAGCAGCATCCTCCTCAAGAGACTTCTTATAACGAGCATGGTAAGCCTTCCTCACAGCAAACAATTGGTCAGAGGACCTAGTGCAAGCTATTTCCACCAGAACCTGATTGCTTGAAGTCCATTTTTTAGTTGCCTCATTTGCCAAAAATGCATCACGTTCAGCAGAATCAAGTGTCCAAAGATGAACCAGCCTCTAGTGTGGACAAAATTCAAAGCACACATCAGTTTCAAACAACCGATAAAAGATAAGCATATTATTCCTACAGGATAGTTGTATCATCAATTTTCATTACCAAACATTTTGGAGTGTTGTCATGCTCCCCAGTTAATAAGTTTAATATCCTCTTGAACTTTACCTTAAAAACAGGTTTTAACTAGAACTGTGTATTTAAATTTCAATTAACCAAAACTCAGACAAAACCAGTGTGTACCACATTCTCTTGAATGATGCTAATTTATACCATGCTAGGAACACCCTCATATATAGAAAGAAAATGCCCAGCATACCACGTACATATACACGATTAGTCAATTTTTTTTCATTATTATTATAAGATCTCCTTTCCTTCTAGGAAAGCTCAACATGTGGTACATGATCGGGTGAATTTGGTACATGATGAAGGATTATTGACAGAATTATGTAATTATGTGAAAAACTCTATTTCTGCACTGACCTCAAAATCACTCGTGAGTTCTTTGTCCAAGGCCTTGAGGAGATCTTCTCCATAGGTCTCGGCATAAGTTTCTCTGATAAGCTTCCTCTGAGAAGCATTCCTATGAGCCAAGATCGATATAATAAGCCCCTCATTAGTTCCCCAACCTGCAATTACATTTGGTTAATTGAAAACCCATCAAAAGTCAAAACACAAACAAATGTATATCCCAAGACACGATCCTCAAAACTGAAAACAAGATCACAATCTATACACCGCATGATTGTCATAACAACTCAAAAAAAGCATAACCATATAACCTGATCGTGAATTAAAATAGTTCTGACAACAAAATCACTAATATGATCATCTTTTTCTGTCTTTTAATCCAAAAATGATAACAGATCACTTTATAAATTAACAAGATATGCACAGATAACAAACTATATACGTATATGCACAGATCGAACCACTAAAATAAATGACAAGAAAAAAAAAAGAAGCATGGTATAAAATAATCTGCTTAAGATTAATTTACACATGATAGTAGATCATTAAAATTTAAAACAGAATCTTAAGAATAAGAAGAACAGTGAAACCTGAGAAGGCTTTTCGGAGCTGCTCACAGTCATCGGCAACCGGGGGAAGAGATTGAGGAACCTTCAACGTCGACATTGTTGTTCTCTGTTTGTTGCAGTTTTCACACACTCTCTCTTCGCTCTGTTTTGTATTGTGATGTGTAAGAAAAATGGAACAGGGAAGGGAACCATATATATATACACGAAATTAAAGAGTTTGTTTGTGTCGGCAAATTAAGTCAAACGTGGGTATCCCACATGCAACAACGTGACATTCAATCGAAATTGAGACTTCGCCACGCCACATCTTATCCTCATTTCCTGCTTTCATTTTTCTAATAAATGAATAAAATGTTAGTGTCTATGCTCAATCCCATGCTCGAATGATGAATGCCAATAATGTAGTTATCTGCTGAGTGGATAGTTCGGTGGCGACAGGGTGCGAAGGCTGGTACTTTAATTTATTTATTTTTAATCTTTCAGTTTATCAAAGAGAAAAGTGATAGAACGTTGATTAATCTGAAATTTAGTATGAAAATAAATAAATTTAATAAAAAATTATTTCTATTAATAATTAAACTCAAATTTTATTTAAATGATTCAATTCTAAATTTAATATATTAATTATTTTATGTCTAATCAGTTGGTGTTTGGTTTGCCAAGGCTGATATGTGTTGGTTGCTGAAATGGCTTGAAAAGTTTTAGTCCTTATATATGGATATGGATGTGGCATATACTCATACTTATACTTTTCTGGATTCATCTAACCCGAAATAAATAATCTTTTTTTAATACCAAATAAAGAATTATTTTTAAATTTTGTGTATGAGAACATACGAGAATAAAGAACCTTTCAAAAAATGATGAAAATTAAGAAATTAAAAATAGAGAAATTTTCTTGAACAAATATATTATATGGATGGTCATGGTATTTTGTTTTGGGTTCTTTAATTCTTTAATTTGTAATTTAAGAATGGCTGTCACAAAGATATATCACTTTTTTTAAAAATAAAAATTTATAATTTAAACAGTTCTCTTCTTCAACATTCAAATAATTATGAAAAACATTATGAGTAAAACAACTTTTAAAATACATAGTATTAGGTTTTGGTTTACATAAATTCATAATTTATCTTAAATCATGTTACGCATTAATATTTCGCAATCCTTTTATACTATATCTCCGTAATTCCAAATATATTCACGAGAATGACTTCCAATTTCTTCAATTTGTTTCATTCATCCTTAAGACATGTCAATTATGTTGTAACAGTTGTTTTTGTCTTAAGTATGCAGTGCATTGCACTAATCTTAACGTCATTATTGGTCGACTCTTGGTCATTTGCTTTAATTTGCTTTTCATTTTTTGCTGCTTTTTTATACCCATTGGGCAAAACAAAAAGTAGATCATTCTAGATTGTTTAGAGTAATTAAAAAGAAAAGATAAATGATTGATTTGATTGATAATATAATATGATATGAAGAAATAAATAGAAAAAAATGAATTATTGATTAAGTGTTTAAAATTTGTATCAAAATATAATCACTCTTGTTTGTTTATTAGTGTCTATATGTTATAACATAACTGTAGGTCACTAAGAGAAAAACTATTAATTCTTTTTGAAGAAAATTCAAACTATTCTTCTAGTCATGTAGGCTTGTCCTTCACTATTATACATGCATGCATATTCAACTCCAACTAAATTATTTGATTTCATCTCATAAAAAAAATAAAATTTTTATATGTATTTTTCATAATGTTGCTTTCAGAAATGTCATTTTATATGTTTGAACGGTTTGTTTGTAGCAACTGGCAAACTTCTACATGATGCTATTGAAATTTTAGTTGGATTATTATTTTCTTCCTCATAAATGGCCAAAATACTCATAATTGTATGTAATATATCCTTCACTGAAAACTAAGACTACATATATGTCTTTTCATCTACTCACAACGGTATCTTTTGATATGATGAGTCATATCTTCCTCTATGATAATTAAATCTTGATCTACATATTGTTTAGAAGTACATGCTTCTTCTTCATCAAGTATAACATTTTCCAACACTTATGTGTAAAATGATGGAATCTGACTCTCAAGCCTGGATCCACTTGGTGTTTCAAGTTCTTTGCTAGTGAACTAAATACCAGTACTAGTAATTGTAATTCATTGCACACCCACAATATATGACAAGGTTAGTTGGCAGTGTGAAAACATAGGAAATTGATAATTTAGGAGGAAAATAGAGGTTTTTTAGAATCTTGTAAAAACAAGCGATTTTGAGAATTTTACATAAAATTTTAAAAGGAATTGAAACCGAACGGTTTGAGTTCCATTAACTAGAATGGCATTCCCTCTGTCGTCACACGTATTTAAGCAGGGAATTCTCAAATCTGATACTATTTCTCCTGATCCATTGAGTTTTGGAGCTTGGAAGGAAAACGGAGGAAAAAAATGTAGTTTTTCTTTTTATTATCACATCTGATATTGGATTCGTGATTTGTTGATTTTCTAAATTTTATTCTTTGGTTTGTTTAATTTTGTACCTGTCAATGGCAGTATTGGCAACACAACCAAGACGCAATGAGGGCGAGGGCGTGATTGTGTTAGAAGACATGTGAGTTTGACGAAGAGAAGTAGTGATGATATTATATTAGCATGTGATACTCTTTAAAATTTTCCAATCTTTAAAAAGAATGTTACGTACCTCCTTTAAATTGAACTCAAAGGATATAAAATAATGATTTCAGATTTTGAAGGGATGAGAACAAAATAGGTTTTTCCTTAAAAGTATCAATATCAAAACATATGGTTTTGAGTGTAGGACTAAAAAATAAAGGTTCTTCGACTAAAAAAACTAAATGTATTGTTAAATCTTTAAGTAGTAATGTTAAAATTATAACACTATTAAAATATAATATAATAATACAATAAGTATAAAATTTAAAATATTAATATTTATAATATAATAAATATTTTATAAAATTAAATATATAAATTATAACTTTTTAATATTATTTTGGAAAATAGCCTAAAAATAGAGTAGACAAATCTGTGTGATTATTGAAGAATGAGACAAAAGAATTGATAGCGAATTTTTTTTTGTTCTTATTAGAAATCGTGATTGAAATGTTCGACAAAAAGAAAGAAAAATATTTTTTTTAAGAATAGTAAAATAGAAAAGTGTTCAATATAAACATAAAAACTTGAAAAAATTGGTTCTAATTGCTCTTCAGAATGCAATAGAAGAAAGGGAGAGATTAAAGATTTATTATTTGGATAGATAGAAATAAAAAGAAATGAAGCTGAGTAACTAAAAATTATATTTTATTCTATTATGTTTTTCTTAGCATTAATTTTTTCTAAAATTTTTTATAATATAAAAATTTACTTATTTGTTAAGAAATTAAAAGTAAATGAAAAAATATCATTTTCCTTCTATTTTATCCCAATTTGTGAGACGAAACTATTTTCTAGTAGGTTCTAAAAAGTATTTCTATTTCTTATAAGTACTAATTAAAAAGTTAATATTTCTATTTTATAGTGCTTTCTTTTCATTTTATTCAACCCAAAGTCCCAAACGTATCAAATTCTTTGCAAGAAGAAGAGAAATGATAAGTATCACTTCTTTAATTTGCACTTTCAACTACCATACGGTAGTTCAAGCTCATGAAAACCTACTATACTAATTTTTTGAAGATTTCGCCCAATATTCGCTCATAATAACTTCATGAGCAATGTACGTGTTATACTCCAAAGTCCTAATCCTCTCACAATTCTAAAGTCCTTATTGTGAATTAAGTTGAGACTTTTTTCCAACAAATTTGATTTGTTTCTTTTAAAATGAAGTATATTTTAGTGTACAATATAAAAATATTTTTAATTATATATTATCATAATTAATCTTAATTCTTAACGGTTTATAATTGCAATTTACTTTCTAATTCTAAAATGCATCTCTTAGGGCTGTATTGGATTCGATTAGAATTTAAAAGACTTTCTTAACCTAAAAAATTATGTGAATTTTTTGTAAAAATGTAATATTTTTTAAGATTTTTTTAAAAAACTTTTATGATTTGATTTGAATTTTGTAGTTTAGATATTAATGAATTTATAAAACATGAATTCATAAGATTTGGAAGAATTTTATAAATTTACAAGATTTTGAAAGATTCCATAAATTTTTAGAAAATATTCAAAATTATAAGAGTCTATAAAAAAAATTTAATAATTTGTATATTCTTCTTTTACTCATAAAAATTCAACAATCTTCCATAAAAAATAAATAAGTGAGTGATGTGATCTTTTTTGTATTATATTCAATTCTACTTTTGAACACGTTAAATCTTATTCAATTGATAATTGAAACTAATAAATTAAGTTTTTGTTACTTATTACAAGTTTTTTTTCACAATGATTATATTTGTATTGATAAATATGACACAAGAAGTATCATAAACAACCTTAGATAAAAAAAAAGATAGATCTCCTCTAGTCAAAATATTTACATGACCTTAATAAATAGCAAAAGTTTGTATTTTAATAATGAAAATTTGTTACATAAAAGTAAGAGAATAGAGAAAACAAACAGTAAGTTATTTATGAGATTATTTGGTATATATTTTTCATTGAAAAAATACATAAAATTCATACTAAAAAAGAATTCATCAGAATCTTTATATTTTTTAATACCATTTTTTTAAAGTGATAAAAAATTAAATATTATTGAATTTCATTATACTCCTTAAAAAGTCTAATAATCCTCATTAAATACAACAATACTTATATATATTATTTAAAATGTTTTGATTAAATATCACAATACTTTTTTATAATTTTAAAAAAATCAAAATCCTAATTCAATGCACCTCTTTAATTTTAAAGAACCCAAATCTTTCTTGGCTAAATATATTTTTGAATTTCTTTTTTTATAAATAATTTTGAATTTCTAATACATTATTATTTTTTTTCATTCGGTATATTCTATGTAAATAGTTAATTAACGAATTGTTTGGAGAACTTGCTAAGAAAATATAAAGTTTTTACTTTCGTGTCATTGACACGGATCAATATTGAGAGTTCAAAGAATAACTCCATTTGGTGCAGTACATTTTCAATCTCACGTTTCAAGAAATTGTTGAAACAAATTATTGTAATAAAACTGTAGAGACGAATATCCCTATCCTATTTTTTCTTCTTCTCTGAATTCCCTATCCTATTGATAGCACAAGTTCAAGGTCAAATTCTTTCTCAATTTTTTTAATAAAATTATATAATTTATAAACTAGAACTTATTTAATTTTTCGTTAATTAGTAGTTTAATTTAACTTTTAACATCTATAAAAAATGACTTTTAACTATTAAGTCTATTATTAAGACATTTACTTACTTTACTTTTTAAATTGATTTGTCTAAATTTATATCAGCGTTTTATTCACTACTACAAAATATACATTTAACATCGGCAATTTAACATCGGTTATAAGAAAAACCGATGTTATATTACTCGCGGTGGCATTTTTGTAAATAAAAGAATATCGTTAACATCGGTTTTTAAACAAACCGATGTTACTGGTAGCAACTTAACATCGGTTTTTAAAAACCGATGTTACTAACACAAACTTAACATCGGTTTTTCTTATAACCGATGTAAATATTTTACCCGTAACATCTAACATCGGTTTAAAAAGAAAAACCGATGTTGATATTTTTAGAAAATATCTTGCAAACTGACTTCTCGCTACCCTCTCTCTTAAAACCCGAAGCCTCCCACTTGATGTTATGTTTGCTCTCTCTCTCTCTCTCTCTCTCGCTTCTCATTAACACACTCCGCATACAAAGACCCTCTCCTCTCCTTCTTGCGGCATCACGGTATGCTTGGAGTGCGGCCTCGGTGAGACCTCCGCAACGAGTCCGGTGACAATGACCCCAACCATGTCGGCGGGCCCTCCAACCCCCTCCTCACCGATAGCGGCCTCTCCACCGTCATCGCCAAGCCCAACGGCAGCAGCGGCGGCGAGTTCCTCTCCTCCTCCCTCAGCCGTTGGCAGAACCGTGGCTCCAACCCCAATCGTACCCTCATCCTCGCCTTCAAGACCATCGCCACCATGTCCAACAGGTCCGTTTCTGACCTAGGGTTGCAATCCCGATCAAATTGGGGAAAAAATTGAAAAGAAAAATTGTGATTGGTGTTTTTTGGAAATGTGATTGTTTGTAATGTTTATTATTGAGGGATTGGCTGATGTGGTTAATTGTTTTTTAGGTTGGGACTAGTTGGTTTTTCAAATGTTGGAGGGAGGAGGGCTTGGTGGAGAGATGCGTAGGGTAAGAAGAAGAGGGCTTGGCTGATCTAGTTTTGTGCTTCTTTTTACTCGTAAGTCAGAGTAAAAAAGGATGTGGAATATTATTGTGTTTCTGACTTTGATCTTTTTTATTTTTTTCCTTTGGGAAGGTTCATGAACGTTATGTCTCGAGGTTGCGGAAGAAGTTGTAGTTTGAGAAGAGGAAGCAATTAAGCTAATCAAAGAAGGGTAGTTCTCCTTGTTTTAGTGTGGTTATTTGATACCGTGGTTCTTAGAGAAGTACAAACCTTGGACTACTGTATGATTCGTGATGTTCGGTTATTTGTCTTTGATTGTGCTTTGATCAAACAATATGAATTTCAACCTTTTTCTTAATTATTTGATATGAATTTCATATTCTTTATGCAATTTTGATCAAGAAAGATTCAATTTTTCCCTGTTTTGGTCCATTATATGTTTTATTTATGTTTGTGTGAATAACTTCTGGTATGATAAGATATTGACATCCATGTACTATATTTGCATAAAGAAGCTGTCGTTCAGCACATATACATGGGAAGAAACCCACCTTTGATCACTGAAGTTAGGGTTCTTTGCCAGAGTGATGATGATCACTTGGTATGTGAATTTTTTCAAAGCACCAAGGAATGTCTTGTTCTGCATCTGTTCCTATATATTTTGTTTAGTTTGATTTCGATATTAATGTGTGATTCATGTAGGTTCTGGAGTTAGGAATTAATTTTCTCACGTCTGATGATATGAGTGCCATACTCACAGATATTAATTAATGTCTTGTTCTGCATCTGTTCCTATACATTTTGTCTCTATGAATTTGTCTCTATGAAATGTTTGTGGAGCTAGTGTTTTTTCTTCTTTCCTTTATTGTTGACTTGGTTTAGTAAAAACTGTTCACTCTTGCTTTCTCTAACCCCGAGCTCTGTGTCCTGGTCTATATTTTTACTCGTGGTTGAATTGAATAAAATTACCTCACTCTTATAACTTATAGAATATCTCATATTTATATGGAAGGTAATGCTTGCGCCAAAAAGTTTGACACTTTTAGTGCTCAAAACATAGGCATTTCTTGATGTTTTTCTGCCACTGTTAGTTCCTTTTTTATTAAAAAAACTTTTTATGTTTATATATATATATATATATATATATATATATATAATCATGTATGTGTCTATAAAAAAATCATGTTGATTATTATTTTGCATGACATGTGTTTATTAATGCAAGTATTAAGCTAAACTTTTTTAAGCCACATAATTTAAATAACGTTTTAGTATTTCTCTAGTTGGTTCCCAACACATTAGGATAATTTCACTAGTTTGTTAAACTTTTAACGTGCCCATCACACATAAACTTTTGCTTCTTTCTTTCTCTTCCTACCTATAGATTTATGGTAACTGTATGCATATATATAAATCTACATAGATTTTCATTTATATCATTATATATAGTACCTAGTTGAGGCAAACTAATGCCCATATATTCCCCATTTTTTTATCAATAAATATTAACAATTAATATATTATATTAATAGAAAATTTAAACACGTAATGTGTACTGTACAAATTAATTTGTACCAGATTATTTTAATTTAATTACTAGTTTTGAGTTTAATTATTCAATATAATTATATTAATACTAGTTTTGAGTTTAATTATTAAATATAATTATATTATTCAACCATGAATTCATACTCCTGATTCAACATCTATAGGCTTTAATCATAGGGAAATAAAAAATAGTAGAAACGAGAATTTTGATAATAATAGAATGAAAAATTGCCAATTGAAGTTATTATATTGTGAATTAATTATAAAGCATTCTATTATAAAATTGCATTTCTTTACCATTTTTCTAATGGATCAGTACAACTTGAATTTCATTTTTTCTGGTCAATGGGTTGTCATGCCAAAGGTAAATTTCTATTTGCTCATCACAAATAGTACAACTTGGCTTCTAATTTTATTTTTTGTTTTAGTTTTTTTTCCTCAAAGTTTGAGGTATTTGCTTAGTGATACAATATCTGGTCAATTTGAATTTTTTTACCCTATAAGTTAGTATTTTTCTTGTTTTCGTGATTACTTTGAAATTTGTCGCCATGCCATGTCCTTAAATATGTTCATGTTGAGAATAAATTGACTTGTTAATATTTTAGAGTTTCTTATCTTTTATAGTAAGTTCTGAATCATTAAGAGTATCAGAGGTTTTTGTAGATCAAATTTGCTATAATCATGATGCACTCCTATATCTCTTTATTATTATTATTATTATTATTATTATTATTATTATAATTTATGCTTTTCTTTGAATATGTGTTTGTTATCTCCATGCCTTTTAGATGTAACTTTTCTTCTTTAATGAATATTGGCATTTTTATCTAATATGTAATTAATTATTATGAACTTATTTTGTTCTAATTTCCGTATAAGCTTGAACTCCATTTGTTTAAGCTTTTAATGTATTTTTTAAAATTACAAGAATAGAAATAAAGAGAATAGGTCATATTTTTTTTTATAAAATGATATTCTAAATCGGTTATGTGACAAACGATGCAGAAAGGGAATATACAACATCGGTTTCTGAGTCAAAACCGATGTAGAATTTGTATTTTGCACATCGGTTTTTTACAGAACCGATGTAGAAATATCCTTTCCTACATCGGTTTTTCAAAAACCGATGTTGACATATAAATTTAACATCGGTTTTTTAAAAAAAACCGATGTTGAATATGCATATTTTTAATTTTTTTTCATTATTTCTTATTATTTGACATCGGTTATTTAAGAAAACCGATGTTGTGTAATTATGTTAACATCGGTTTTTGAAAACCGATGTTAACATTGATACTTTCAACATCGCCTCTTTCAACATCGGTTAAAAACCGATGTTAAATGTCCAAAAGAACCGATGTTAAAAGCGTTTTTTCTAGTAGTGATTACTTCATAATTGTAGATAATTTATGAATTTGAGTAGAATTATTTAAAGTAAAAAATTCATCCTATAATTTGAAGAAGAAAAAATAAAGCAACAATTTGCACAACTACAAAAGTACAGAAAAGGGAATCGACACACCCACACGTGCCCCAATCCTATTTATTAGATCATTTAATTGCTATGCACTTACTATAAACTTTCTTACATATATAGGAGCTAACAACTATTTAGCAGCTTTTGGTAAACACTAAACAGAGAAAGAGAGACACCAAAATGGCCGTTGGGGGATTCTCCGTTGATGCTTCTTCAGCCAACAATGGCTTCGACGGCAAGATAACACTTTCAGTTGTCATCACATGCATCGTTGCTGCATCCAGTGGTCTAATTTTTGGATATGACATCGGAATTACAGGTATCTATTCTTATAAAATCATCTTCCTATATATTTATTTGTTTTTTACCAGATTTTTTTCAACTTTCATCATTTTTTTTCTGTTAATAAAGGCTCCCTATAAAGCAGGTGCAAAATTTGGATTTTTTAAAAATCCATACCGATCGATTCCTGATTTACTTTATAAAACCAGTTCGGTAATTGAACAGTTCATATAAAGTGGATCGAATCATTTTTATAAAATGGATTGATTTAGTTTTTTTCCCCTCAAACAATTTGGATCTTTTGAGGTTGATTCAATTTAATTATCCATTTTTTTTTATTGATATATAAATCGATTATCCTAAAGAATTGAATTAAATTGAATCAAACTACTTATTAAAAATAATTTGATTGTCCAAATCATTTTTATAAAATGATAAATGATTCAGTTCAATTTTTTCTTCAGAACAATTTTTTTTAAATAGGTTTGATCGGTTTTAGATCAATTCGGTTGAATTTGGTATTTTTTTGCACCCTACACTAAAGCACCCTTACAAGTGTATATATATTATATAAAAAAAAAATTTCCGGTAAACATATGATATGGGCATTACAATTCGCTTTTAGAGCCTAAATCAAGAACAAAGGAGTAAAAAATAGGTTACAATGTTAATTGTTATTTGCATGATTGAATTGCTACCCTAAAAGTGAATGATAAACGGTAGTACTGATTAAGAGAGGAAAAGGGGGTGGGGGTTTGCATTTTCCTAGCCTATAACCTTTAGCAACCACAGCAATTACTGGACCAACTGGTAACCCTATTGTTATTTTCCGTCAGCTGTAATTATCTAAACGTCAAGCAGTGGTATTCACGGTACCGGTAACTGGTAAGTTACACTTTAAATTTGAGACGATACATCACTGTTTAAACAAAGGGTGCCGGTTCGTACGTTTATTGTGAGTTAATTACTTGTTACTTTGCATGACCGAATTCTTACTCCCAAAAGAGAAAGATAAAATATAAGAGGAAAAGGGGGTGGGGGATTTGCATTTTTCAGGATTTGCATATTTTCTTTCACGTGGTGAACCGTTTTTCCTATTTGTCATTCTTCATCTAGATGTCAACTCAAGTTAATTTTAGTTGCAAGTAATACTATTTATCTTTTCTATTTTTTTCCATTGTGTTTTTAAAAAATAAATAATGATGTATATATTATTAATGATTTTTACAAATACGTCCAGAAACTAAAGTTTGGCTCCACCTAACTCTTCTTTTATTGAATTTAATTTACAATAAATATTTCTGACTCCAAGGAGACAAGTGTATCTAGCTAGAATTGCGCATCAAAATAGTCAGTACTATATAATAAGGTTCTGTAACTGACGCAAATATTTTTTTATTGCAATTAATTTTATCTAGACATTTAAACGAATGTTTGCACCTATTTTCGTAAACGTCTTGTAAAAATAACTGTTTTAAACAGGGTTTTTATTTATATTTTTTTTAATGAAAATGGTGATATGAAATAATTTCAGGTGGTGTCACTACGATGAAACCGTTTCTTGAAAAATTCTTCCCAGCAATATTGAAAAAGGCTGCTAGCGCAAAAACAAACCTGTATTGTGTATATGACAATCAGTTGTTGACATTATTTACGTCTTCCCTTTACCTGGCGGGGCTAGTTTCGTCTCTCTTGGCCAGCCGCGTTACGACGGCGTTAGGTCGGAGAAACACCATGGTCTTTGGTGGTTGCATCTTTTTTGCCGGTGGTGCCATTAATGGTGCTGCTGAAAATATTGCTATGCTAATCTTAGGTCGTATTTTGCTTGGTCTTGGAGTCGGTTTCACAAATCAAGTAAGTAATGTTCAATTTATAAATTATATGTTACTAGTACGTAGTAATTTTAATTTTCATTCACCACTTTGTCACTTGATCCCCCTATTGAAATTTATCAGTAAGTTTTTTTTTTTTTTTAAGGATGCATCAGTAAGTTATACTACTACTAGTTATTCAATTTTAATTAAACATATATTATGCGTATTCTTATAAATGTAATCTTATTAACTAGTGGCTAGTGTTATTATGATTATTTAATTTATGTAAAACATCAAATTGTTAATTTTAAATAATTATATCAGATTATAAATTCAGTATTCATATAAAAGTTAAGTTTTTGTTTTTAATTTTTATAACTAATGTAGCCATATATGAAAAAGATGAATCGAAATTAAATTATATAAGCATCCAAAATTAACCTTGTTATCTAAGGAGATGATTAAGTCACATAATATTTGCCATTGATGTCACTCCACTTATTTGTTTGAGAGAAAAGATAGTGTATCGAGAAAATGTGCTTATCTTGATTTATTATCTAAAACAAGGTAACAAGGTAGTGTAAGAATGGTATAGTGAAAGGGTGGTGAACATATTAATATTGTTTGTTTTTATTACAGCTTAAGATAGCTAGTAATATGTAGGATGATAAAGACAAGGGCATCCGATGGTAATAACTAGTTGGTACCTGGTAGGAGGTAGGACTTAGGACAGTAGAGTTCAATTCCCATAACATAAATGCTCTTCATTCTAAATTCTAGCTAATTTATTTTTCCTCATTCCCCGACCTACCCTAATAATAATAGTGGTGCTATGGGGCATTTTACAATTCAGTTTTGCGTCACTAATGCACATAATGTTCGTTTGAGTGTTTAATTATAGGAGCTAATTAACCTCCATTCCCCCTTTTTCCCAATTTAGATTCGCGCCACAAATGTACATATTACATGATAATGTTGCTTTAGCTGTGCAATTAGAATACGGATCCTCTCCACTCTAGCCACATTTATCCAAAATGTTAACTGTATTTACATTCTCTTTCCTCTTTAATTACTGTGTAATCAAATAAAATCAATGGCTCATATGTTGACTGTACCAAAGAGAGAGCCGAAGAGAATAATAATAAATAAAAAAACCTCGTGCAATTGAATCCGGATCCTCTGCAACCTCTCCAGCCACACTTGTTCTCATCCATCACATTCTCTGCCAATTATTGTCTAATAACGTGAAAAATATAAGATTGGCGGGTGCTTAAAAATAAAAAGTTGTGAGTTTGATTTTTTTGACAAAAAATTAATAAATTAATTATTAACAATTATTGATAATAATAATAATAATGAAATGTAAATATTTCACCAATACTTTTAATTTCTTTCAATCCCTTTTTCTATCATATCATAAATTTTATTATATCTATTTTATCTCTCTCTTATTCTAGGTGTTGGATAGGAATTTGGGATGTTCAATAAACTTTTTTCAAAAAAACAAAATTATGTAATAACTTATACAATATGTTCTAACAAATATGTGATTTCTTGTGTTACAATTCACAAAGGCAACGCCGGTGTACCTATCCGAAATCGCTCCTCCCAAATGGCGAGGCGCGTTCAGCACGGGCTTCCAATTCTTCATCGGCGTCGGTGTGGTAGCTGCAAACTGCATAAACTATGGCACCGCACGACATCCATGGGGGTGGCGTGTGTCCCTCGGCCTCGCCACAGTCCCCGCAACCATCATCACTATTGGAGCATTCCTAATCCCTGACACCCCAAGCAGCCTAGTGGAGCGCAACCAAATACCCCAAGCCATAAACGCCCTCCGCAAAGTGCGTGGCCCCACTGTTGACGTGGAACCCGAATTGCAACACATGATCCAATCGTTCCAGGTTATTTTTTTATCCATAAATGTTAATAACTAGAGTGCTATAATCGGTGTCATTTGCATGTAAACGTTTTTTTAAAAAATATTTATAAAATATATTTTAAATATATTTTTTAAACTTTTCTAATAAGAATTATTTATAATTTTTACTTGTTGATTCTAATCATTTAGTTACTAGTTATTATTGTCTATTATTGATGGTTGTTATATATATAATAGACTTTTAAAAAATACAATGAGAGAAATAATATTTGGACCCACCAACCACATCGACGACTCAACCCTTACCTTTGGCTTTGGCCTTGTCCACGTTGACACCTCGCAAGTCGAGGAGATTGTGAACATTGTTATGATTAGAGTTGTCAAAATGGGCCCAACCTATGAGTCAATCCGTCTTGGTCCGCATAAATTGGTGGGTTGGGTTACAAAAAAGTCGGCTCACCAAGACCCCGGGTCATTTGGACCTGGCTCACTTAACCCGCAACCCACCCGGGTTGAACCCAGGTGAGTTGGGTTGGCTCGCGGGTTGCACAAAAAAAAAAAGATAATGGAAAAAATGAAGATGATAAAGATGAAATTGATTTGTCAAACCATGATTCTAATACTTTTCCTAGGCAAGTTAATATTGATGATTGAGATATGAGAATTTGACATTTGAGGAGTTAGATTGGTGTTTTACTATTTTAATATTGTTGAACATATTTATATTCGTTTGAGTTTCGTGTACATTTAGTTTTAGGTTAAGTTTGATGCAGTTTATAATATTTAAATTTACTTAAATTGGTTTAATTTGCATTTTTCTACACTTATTTTGTGATTTTTTAATGTTTTTTATTTTTTTTTTTAAATTTAAAGTGAGCCAACCTTCGAGCCAGCTCATGGGCCAACCTGGATAACCCACTAACCCGGGTGGGTTGAGCCGGGTTGACAAAAAACTAACCCACCACTAAAGTGAGCCAACCCGGTCCAGCTCACTTTTTAGCTAACCCATGGTGGGCCAACCCGGATGGGCCGGGTTGGCCTGTTTTGACAGCTCTAGTCATGACGCTCTTCCTCAGCCTCCTCTGTCGCATGCACCTCCTCAACCCCTCATTCATTGACGACAACCTCACATTGTCCTCTCATTGGACAACGACACCATCAGCGACGCCTTGGAGTAAGAAGGTTCGGTAGTTGCAGTATCCTTGGAGCAAAAGGATTTCGTGGAGAATGTGATGAAGACGATGTGGTGAGGGAGAGGGTGGTTGCGGTGCGAAAAATAGGCTAGTGGAGCAGTGGTTGCGATTAGTGGTGGACCCAGGAAAATGTTTTTATGTCTGTACACTTAGTGGCGGGGGTTCAGGGGTGCTTTATGTACAAGGTTATGAACCCGCTCAAAATGTAATTGTTTTTGTAACAAGATGCAGATAATAGTTTGACCAAACATTAAGCCCCCAAATTTTACCAATCATCCAAAACAAATATGAGAATATATTCCAGTACATCCATACATCATCATTCTATTTATAATGGTGAATAAAAAAGTCAACATTACTTGTACAGAAGGTGAGCAAAATCACGGTAAATGCCCCCATCTCTAGAATATTAACTCATTTGAGAATGTCAAACCTGACATCAATTGGAAGATATAAAAAAATTAAGTGACGTCAAACCCGACTAGCGAGCAGAAGATATGAAGCAAAAAAATTAAAGCAACACAATAAAAAAGACTAGATAACAGCAAAAATAATAGAAGCTACAAAGTAAACACCGTGATTACAAAAGCCTTCTTCGATTCTTCATTCCTTGAAAATATTGCATTATATCTTCATCATCAATCTTATTAAATATATCACGTTCAACTTAAGTTAGCATGCATGAATTAAACCAATCATCACTCATTCGATTACGCAACTTATCCTTAACAAAAGTCATTGCAGAAAAAACTAGTTCAACACTAGTCGTTGCTACCTGTAGAACGAGTGCCAGCTTTATCAACAAATAAACCAATGGATAAACAATATCCTTTCTCTTCTAAACCATCTTCAAAGCAAGGTCAAAAATTCTTTTCAAATTGACAAAATCAGAATCAGCTCTTACATCAACAATAAAATTACTGAGACTTGAAGAAAGAAAAGGAATATCTACATGCTCATCAAACTCCAAAGGATAAAATCTAGCAAACTCAATCAACATTTCTTTGTTAAAAGTAGCAAATGAGTCACGAGGATCAAGACAACTCAAACACTCCAGCAACTTGGTATTGACATTATCAAATCGATCACCCAACTCTTGAACCTGAGTATCTATCACTGTATTAAATAACTCCATTTTAAAGTAGTGCAAGAATGTGAATGATTCCAATCTCTGTCTTGATCTCCCTTTAGGACAATAAACATCCTCCATATTCGGAATGTCAATATCATATTTATTGGCAAAAAGGTTCGTTTCTTGAAGCAATTCATCAAAGCCATTATCTCTCACCTCTTGTAAACGAGACTTGACTACGTTCACTAAACCAATTGCATTAAAAAGGTCTTGATCTTTTCTTTGTAGTACTTGCGAAAACTCATAACAAATCCCCAAGATAAGTTGCATAAGATGCAACAAGAATGCAAACTCAAAATCCTCCATGGCATACAAAATGCAACCTGCATCAGTTCTTGCAGCATCATTCTTAGGGTCGTCTTCAATAATTTTCATCAAGGAAATTATTGGAGAAAATAATGAGATAACACTTGTAACTGTACTAAAATGGGAACCCCAACGAGTGTCTCCAGGTCGTTTTAAGGTTATCTCTTGATTTAAACCTTTTCCAGTTGGTATTTCACCACAAGCAATTCTTTCAACAATAAGCTCATATTGATTCATTTGAAGAATTTCCTTCCGCTTGCATGAACCCCTACCACGGTAGCCATCTTTTGAAGCATGTCAAAAAATTCTTGAATCTTTTTGGGATATTTTGCAACCTTCACAAGTTCCAACTATAACTGATGAGCAAAACAATGAATGTATAATGCAGATTTGTTGTCTGCCAAAATCAAATTCTTAAGCCCTTTGAATTCACCCCGCATATTACTAGCACCATCATAGCCTTGACTGTGACATTTAGACAAACTTAAACCAAGTTTAGAAAATAGCCCATCAATCGCTTCTTTTAGTGATTGTGCAGTAGTATTTGAAACATAAATTATGTCAATAAAACATTTAACAATAGACCCCTTTTTGTTTACATATCGAAGTACAACTGTCATTTGTTCTTTAATTGCAACATCATGAGCTTCATCAACTAGCAAGGAAAAGTAATCATCCTCGAGATCACTAATTATTGCTTTAACAGTCAAATCAGCACAAGCTTGAGCAAGATCTTTCTGAATTTTTGATGATGTCAATTTGTGATTATCGGGGGCATTTTGCAAGACCACATCACTCATCTCTTTATTTGGAAATGTATAAAACTTTAGAGTTTCAAGAAATAAACCTTGTTGATTTGAACTTTCAGATTCATCATGTCCCCGAAAAGGCTGACCATTTCGTTGTAGGTATCTAGCACAATCTAAAGAAGCTTTCAGCCGCATACGATAATCAATTCTTTGTTGTTCAGAAATATTTGAAAAGGCAATATCAATATGTTGCTTTTGCTTCATCAAATCTTGACCAGCTTGATAACATCTATTATGAACACTCTTATACTCCCCAACATGAACTTTGATTCTATCTTTCTTCTGCCAATTTTTGAACCCCTTACTGAAAAATGCTTCCTTCGTCGAACCACTACCTCCAACCTCCATATCAAATAGATAACAATACAAGCAAAAACATGCATCTTGTGATACACTATACTCCAACTAAGAACCAAATTCATAATACCACTTAGGATTAAATCTACGCATTTTTCCAAACATTTCCATTTGAGGGAATGGTTTAAGAATTGGTTGATTTGGCCCCTTGAGCAAATAAGCTCTCCGAATATCCTCTCTCTATAGGATTTGATATCATTGAATAAATTGAAGGTCTTTTTCCTGGATCCGCTTCAAGATTTTCTATATTAACTTTTGCTTGAGGTGGTTGTTCAAAACTTTGAAATTGAGATGCTTGTGGTAGCACACATTGTCCTTGAGATTGAGGAGAATTTTCCACAATTAAAACATTTTGTCTCTGTGGTTGATCGGATTCAGTTCCTGTATTTGTGGATTTTTGACGTTTGAAATAAGATGGTATCCCTAACAAATAAAAAAGTAAATATCAATTATACTGTTTATGCTATTAAAACAGTTATAACAACCACTCATATAGAAAGTTACCTTTCATTGAGACTTGTTAAATTATTATGAATAAGAAAGGTCTGTCAAGGATGATGGGGATTAAGAATCTTCTTCCATCTCCAACTCCATGAAAAAAAAAATACCATGCAACCTGAAAAATGTGTAACTCTTAGTACTAAAAAAACAAATAAGCAACTGGAAGAAATTTCACAATCTCATAATAAGCAAATAAAGAGAAAGCTTTACCACGATGCTCCCATGTCAACAGGACAACCAAATAAGTAATCAGTGTGAATTCGGCTAGCCACCAATTCTTTCCCTTGACTCTAAGAGAACAACCTGACCAAAAATTAAAAACTTAGGCATTATTTGCCACCTCATAAAAGTTATTAAAGTTTAAAATTAAGCAGCACACAACACCACAATCCTTGAAAGTTATTAAGTTATTTTGCCACTTCATGATGTGCATTATTTGCACAAACTCACATGAATTTCTGCAGGTTCATCAAAATAATTATCCAATTCTTTCTGCAAGAATTATCCAATTAAGGTTGGACTAGGTGTTAGCAAGAGAGCATTACATTTGAACAAACACTGTAAAACCATTAAAAGCAATTCTTTCTGCAATACTAAGTAAAATTTCCAATTACATAAATGAAAAATTGTTTTTTCCAAGAGAGCATTACATAAATTTCCAATTCTTTCTACAACAATTCCTGAATTCTAAGACAAATTGTTTTTTCCACCCTGAATTCTAAGAGAACAAATTGTTTTTGGAGTCATCAACCATCAGACAACAATTCCTGCAGGTTCAAGTTCAACAATTCCTCAATTCCTCATAGAAAAAAAAACAAATAAAAAAATGCATTGACTCACGGAATATATAAACAAAAAAAACGCAAACTTCGAAGGCTTCAGGCTTGGGCAGCGGCAGTGCAATGAAGGTTGTAGACGAAGCCTCCCTAGACGGCGGTGGCGCGACGAAGGTTGAAGATGAAGGTCGTGATGAAGCTTGAACGGACGGCGCGATGAAGCTGGCTTGAACGGGCGGAGGTCGCAAGGCCAAGGCTTGAAGACGAGGTCGGGTTGTGAGGTGTATGACTCAGTGACTCTGTCGCTGCGGATGAACCTAAGGAAGAAGAAAACCTTAAAAATGCCCAAAGTGAAACGACACCGTTTGGCTTTAAAAAAAAAAGGCCAAATTTTAATGTCCGCACGTGCGGACATTGGCCACCCCCTGGGTTCACCCCTGGTTGCGATGACTCTTGACGTCAGCAAAGGAAGAGAGTGAGAAGAGGGAGATGAGGAAGGAGAAAGGGAAGAATTTGCCGACATGGAAGTGATTAGGAGTTGATGACATGACACTCCGTCTACCATGTCATCACTTAACAGAATGAGATTAATGACATGTACTACAGTAACATGAAAAAATGTTAGGTACACATATGAACAAAAGTGAATTTTATGTGGTAAATTAAAAATGACCTATTTTTAAGGTATGAAAAATATATTTAAGTCGTATTTTTTTACTTACTGAATTATAGAGTTAGGGGATATCCGTATGATTTCTAACCAAAAAAATAAATATAAATTGATTTTTTATCACACTTAATTGAATTATGTATTTTACATAAAAAAATTTAACATATAAATCAATCAATTAAAATTATTTTTTTTGTTAATTTATTATCCAAATAAAAGATATTCTATTTGTTTCTAAATTTTAAAATTTATTCTATGGATATCAACTTTTTTTTTACTCAATTTAGAAATCAACTTATTTAATTATTGATATGTATAGTTTCTTCAGATTCAATAATTTTGAAAGATACATCCCTTTGTCATTTTTTGTTTCCTTGATTGTCTTTTATTCTCTAACTATATTTGAATTAAAAAAATAAAGATATTAGATAATAATAATTTTCATGATTACATATAATGATTGTGAAATTATACTCAATCAGAAGATATTATAAAGTTTAATTTTTGTATATTTAAATATCATAATTGTCTTAAAATTATTTTGTATGTAAATAATTGTGCATAAATTATTATGTGTGCAAAAATGTGTGAGGCCAACACAAGCAAAAAATAGTGGAAAACACCAAAGAAAGTTATTATTTAGAATTAACAAAGATATTTATCCAAAAAGCTTAAATGAAAATTTAGTTCCCTATTTTGCTCAATCCACAATTTTGATTCCTGCATTTTAAAATAGAAATATTTGTATTTGTTTTAAAAAAATTATGTGATTTTAGTTCTCTATTTTAAAATAGACATATTTGATCCTTTAATTTTAGTAAATTTACCATTTTAGTCAAATCTTTAATTTTGTCTATGATTTATTTCTTTTATTTTGATATAGTTGAAATCTTAGACCTAACATATACATTTAAAATATCAGAAAATGATTTAATTAATTATAATGTAAGAAATAAAAGGAATAAAATATAGATAAAATTAAAAATTGAATCAAAATTATCGATTTTTAAAAATATGAGACCAAAATTAGGAATTTTTTAAAATAGAAGATTATATATCTCTATTTTGAAATATGAGAACTAAAATGACGAATCTTTTTAAAATAGAGGAACTAAATGTTGATTTTAAAATTGAAAAAAATAAAATTACAGATTGAGCAAATTAGGAAAATCAAAATTGCATTTTTAGAATTGTGTATAAATATTTTTAGTAATTTCATATTTATTACTGACAATTAGTTTTTTTATTACTTGCATCTAATAATAATAATAATAATAATAATAATAATAATAGTAGGTATGCAGGAAAAATGTATAATATGTATAATTATTACAAATTATTGTTAATCATTTTCATTATTATAATTATAATTTTTAAAACAAATTGATTGTAATTGATTATTATAATTACATTACAATTGTTATATAATTTAAAATGAATTTTCTTTAAAAAAAATCAGATAAATTTATTACTTATAGTTTTTGAAAATGTCATACGTAAACATTCTTATGATGTAGATAAAAAAATATGTTAAGTAAATGAAACTCCAACTATTATGTTTCTCCTAAGTCGTGGCAGATATCAAAAGCCGTGAAAGTGCAAGGTTTTCGGACCATGTTTGAGGAGCAGTATCGGCCTCAGTTGGTGATGGTTTTTGCGATTCCGTTGTCTCAGCAGCTGACGGGGATCAACATTGTTGCCTTTTATGCGCCAAACCTGTTTCAGTCTGTGGGATTTGGCAGTGACTCGGCGTTGCTTTCGGCTGTTATATTGGGGCTTGTCAACCTTGGTTCCATTCTTGTCTCAACTGCTGTTGTTGATCGCTTTGGTCGAAGGTTCTTGTTCATTGCAGGTGGCATTCAAATGCTTCTTTGCATGGTAATTCAATTATTTAATTAAGCTTTATTACACATACACATGCATGTACATAGCTAGAGTTGAGATTGCTAAGCAGTAAGCACGTTCATTAGCTAGGTTTCTCTCTTTTTTCTTTATAAAATAATGTCACTTATTTTTCTTATTTTAAATTAATAATTGTTACGAAATTGCATAAATGATCAACTTTCTTAACATGTATAATTAACAATTACTATACATTTTTCCAACATAATTTTAAGAGAAAAAAAGTACATGCTTTTCTTGAATGAAAACACAAAATTTGAAATCTACTTTTGTTATGTTTGGATCAATTCTTATTTTTAAACTAAGTGTAAATTGGTTGATGCATTGGAAGTTTTAAATTTTTTTTTTACCTTTTCATATATCTTAGGTTTATTGGCTTTTATAACAGAATTTTTTTTTTTGTATATTATCAAATTAAAATTTTCTACGCATACAGTTAATTAAAAACTATGCATAATAAATATGCATGATTTTTGAAAATAATTATTATAAAGATTAATAAACTTATTATATACGTTAACTTATAATGTTAACTTACAATATAAAAATATATGTTATTATTAAATGACAATATAAAAGTATATGCATTGGGGTATCGATTATTTTCTATACATAATAATTGTCTTAAAAGTAATCACTGTTGTGCTTTCAAATTGGTTGGACTGTTGGAATATTAAAACTTTTTCGACATGAATAAAAATTAAACTCTAAAATAAGTTATGAAAAAAAATATTTTTATAATAAAGGGTGTTAAAAATCAAATTGATATGATATCCATTATACATAAATTACTATCTCTTAGAGGGATCGCTTATGTTGAAATTGATTGCATATGTTGTGCAGTATTTGGTCTAGTACTGATATATTTGACCATTGTCTGAAGATTGCTGTGGCTGTTGTGCTGGCAGTGGTGAGTGGTGTTCATGGTACAGAACACATTTCAAAGGGCAACGCCATATTGGTACTGGTGTTATTTTGCTTCTATGCTGCAGGTTTTGGTTGGTCGTGGGGCCCTCTTTGCTGGCTAATTCCAAGTGAGATAATTCCAATCAAGATCAGATCCACTGGACAAAGCATAGCTGTGGCTGTGCAGTTCTTAACAGTATTTGTTTTATCCCAAACATTCTTGACAATGCTATGCCACTTTAAGTTTGGAACTTTTCTCTTCTACGCGGGTTGGATTGCAATCATCACCATCTTTGTTATACTGTTCTTGCCCGAGACCAAAGGTATTCCTTTGGATTCAATGTGTGCAATATGGGGCAAACACTGGTATTGGAGCCGGTTTAATGTTAGAGGACAAGTTAACCAAGATAATTGATCTTTTAATGAATTAGTATATACTTATAGTACATATATGTTTGTAGGCAAAAAAGAATATTATGTGCATCTTTTATTGTGGCTACATGAATTATATATATATATATGATCGAATGCAATAAATTCTACTACAATAAACGCTCATCTAATTATTAAGTATGTTTAATTTGCATGGCTGCAGTACTAGGAACTTAATCTAAATGTTTGTAGGTAAAAGTATTATAAAATATGTCTTTAAGTAAAAGTGTTAGTATGTATAGGTTTTTTTTCTTGTAGTATATAATATTTATATACAATTAAAAATACTTTTACTTACAAACACTTAATATAGGTAAAACTCCAAAAATTATGTACCTACACTTGTTTCGATGTAAGTAAATTTTAAAAGATTTTTACCTATAGACACTTAGTATAAGTGAAATTTTAAATAACTTAAACCTACAACTACATTATATAAATAAAATTCATAAATTTTTTTATCTACAAATATTTGGCGTTGGTAAAACATTTACAATTAAATTTATTATAAATTTAAAATATATTTTGTACATTTAAAAATATTTATACTTTGTGTGGGAACATCCTTTTCCAAATGAAAATCAGGTTATAATATTCATTTGGTAATTTCCTATTATTTGTGTCAAACTACATTTCACATTGCAAGAATAATTGATTTTTTGTTGACACAAACAGTAATTTGATTCTTACCATAACATGTTTATTTCTTATTAATAATAATAAAGAACATAAACAATAAAATAAAGATAGGAACACTTTCATACAGAGTTTTAAAACCCGATCGCTCGGATCGGTCAAACTGCGACCCGATGGTTGGACCCGGAGCGACCCAGATTGACCCGGTCGGGGTTTATGGCCGAACCGGGTCACTTATCTTTTTTTTTCATTTTGTTTTACTTAGTTCTTTTTTATTTTGAGTTAAATTGATCTTTTCATTCATTGTTGAATATTTTGTGACCGCAATTATATTTTTTGTTGAGTTAAATTGTTTTAGAAGTGGTCGCAATTGTGGTTGAGTTATAGTTGAAATTGTGATCCCAAATTATTTGTTGGAACTGTGGTTTGAAGCTTTTGATTGATTTTTATTTTATTTTATAATCTACATTGATGTGATATGGTTATGTTTCATTTTAGTCTGAATATTGATATATATTGTTATTGATGCCTTTGATGTTAAATGTTAGAGATAATAGTTATTTTTTTACTTGTGTTCTTTATATTTTATTTGTGTTTCTAAAACTTTTGAATTTCAATGCACTAGAATTTTTTTTAAAATAGATATAAAATGTATATATATATATATATATATATATATATATATATATATATATATATATATATATATATATATATAT
>CM023954.1:30969847-31003192 GCA_013407115.1 Glycine latifolia
TATTACATACAAGGTCATGCGGGTCAATTAGTGATCCATCGGTTTGACCACTGACCCAGTAACTCAGTACCATAACTAGGTCAATTACCAGGTCGATTTTTAAAACTATGTTTTCATGTTATGTTACAATTTATTTAATAAAAAAAGACAAAAACTTAATGGATATTTAGTGTCTTAATCACCCTAAAATTTAAATTACTTAAAAAAATATGTTCTATTTATAACTTTATAAATAGTTTCAAAATATAATAATAATATTTCACACCTTCAATTTAAAGGTTACTGTAATTTTTTTTTAGTATATTAATTAGACAAGGCAACGGGATAGGGCAGGGGTGGATATTGTATTCCTCATCCCCACCCCCGCCTTTAAAACCCATCTCTGACCCTGCCCCAATTCCCGTCGGATTTTAAAATCCAACCCATCCCCGCCCCCGCTGGGGGTCAGGTTTTCCCTGCCCTGCTATTTGATTAAAAAAAATTAAAAAAATATTTTTTTTCAAACATTCAAAAATTTTGGCTTAAAATGTAACATAAAATATTAAAAAATAAAGTCTCTCAATATGTTTATGTGAGGCTCATTATCATAGAAAGTTGAATATACAAATCTTGATCATCATTTAATTTTTTTTATGACATTTACATTTGATTTCATTTAACACACACATATAGTGGTGTCCTGGTGTCCATGTCAAAGTTGTGCTTCAAAAGCACCTTTGGGGTTTGTTTATTTGAATAAAAGAGAAAGTAAAACAACATATGAAAATAAATTTCAACAACCTCCAATTGATACACTGACAAGGTCATCTTGGCCACCATTAAATACTTCTAATGAATCAACAAAGGAAATTTCTCCATTATATGCTTCCCCCAAAACTATCCTGAGGAGTTGCAAAATATAGAATTAATAACTTCACCTGTTGAGGTTCCAACAAAATAGTTTATTGGGAAAATTTGATTGGTAAAATTTACAAGCAAAATATGGTGCTTGTACGTTTAAAGCCACATCTTTTAGCCACCACAATCCTTAATCAATAACTATTTACAATTACAAATAAATGAAAACTATTATTACAAAAGACCATGGCTCTAGTCATTTAATTAAACTTGATGAACATTAATATTTAGATATTCCACGTAGTTCATGGCCAAGTTTGGTAACATCAATTTTGAGTTCAAACAC
Source organism: Glycine latifolia (assembly GCA_013407115.1). NCBI lineage: Eukaryota > Viridiplantae > Streptophyta > Magnoliopsida > Fabales > Fabaceae > Glycine > Glycine latifolia. The sequence continues at coordinate 30,971,031 of CM023954.1, forward strand.
ATTTGCATTTAATTAATAGACCAACTTCAATGTGCCAAAAAACAGATTGAAAAGTTATGGAAGAATACTATTAGAAACAAACTAGAGAAAGTACAGCAAGGAGTGAGATACGAAATTCTCGTAAAAAGAATAATGAGAAGATAATGGTGAGTTAACATGGTTCACCAATGTAACAGAACTGTCTAATTTCTTAGCATATTTGATCAACAGTAGAAATCCCCTTGAAACAACCATGAACAAAGGAGAAAAACCAGCCCTATACTTCTTTCTACTATATTCACGAAAACATTCCTAAATAAAAACATAGCTTCAAAATCGAGAATTAACTTAGTACATGTAAAAATAGATCTAATACTTTATACATGAATGCCATCTAGCACTTACATAAACTTCTTGTACCCTTTATATAGTTTTTGGCACCGATCCGTTAACTCATCAGTTGTTTCTTCAAGACAATATAATTGTCCCACAAAAAATAAATAAATAACAGCAAGGAATCATCTTGATAAAAATAGTAAAAGAACTAATAATTTACTAATCTAGTTATCTTACCCAACATAAATAAATGAAAATGTATAGGCAAATACTTATTTTAGGGACAAACATCACAAATTACAGAAATTGAAGAGAGTAGTAAAGGAGTACAAAAGTAAAAAAATAAGGAATCTGGTTTCTGGAGACAAAAGGAACATCATCAAACAAAATAGGAAGAACACGTCTTTACACACACACACAGAGAAAAGGTGATTAGCTGAGCATCATAAAGCACCAAGTAGACAAATCTACCGAACAAAAAGTGGCAACGGAAGATATCTACCTTTTGCAAAAAGCTCGTATAAATCCCTACTCCTTTGCTCAATCCAAATCAACGAAAAATTTTGGACTTTCTGGTGTTGTGGGTGACTAGGTGAGAGAGAAGCTGTCGTGAGTTGAGTGTCACGTCTAGCCGTTCGTTGAGAGTGAGAAGTGAGGGTGAGGGTTGGTTAGGGTTTTGGTTTTTCTCCTTATATATTTAACGATATATTTGTAATTCAGTATGGCGGGGGCGGGGACGGGGCGGATATCACCAATACCAAACCCGCCCCCGAATTTATGTTGCAAGAAAAATCTGAACCCGAACCCGATAAACTCAATTTTTTCCCATTAAAATCGGGACGGGTTCAGGCAGGTACCCACGGGTTCGCATCCCGTTGCCATACCTAAATTATTAATTAATTAAATTTTACAAAACCTAATACCTAAAGCGCACCCATCACTCCTCACTTACTCGGCACTGTGGCCCACACACAACCTAAAGCGTGTATCACTCCCTTTCTCAGTCACTCACTTGGCAAAAGAGAAGCGACGATGGTCTGCGACCATTGTTGCAGAGATAGGGTTCCTGTCGCTCTTGGAGTTTGCGTTGGGTAGAGTAACTTCTCTGCATTGCGCTGGGACGCAAAAACCTTGCTGCAATCAGCACCACAACGCAACCGTTGTTGATCGAGGAAGATTTACTCATTGTGACGAGCATTGCTTTTGGGAATATCTCAGCTGAGATAGTTCTTCTCTACTTCTCTTGTTGTTACTTTGATTAATAACATGATTATCCATTTATTTTTGTTTCCATTGACTCCGAGTTTCAGTTCCTATCACTAGTCTACTAACTATTTTATCATTTTATTTATTCCTTCCATCTTGGGTTGCAATTGTACTAAATTTTTGAATATGGAAAAGAAAAAAAATTCTTTCCATGGTAGGTTATTCGATTGAAATGTCAAAATATAATTCATTCTTCCCATTAGCCTTTCTGCTGAGGAACACTTTACAGTGAAATGGCAGTGATCTTTTTCTTATTGTCCTAATTCATTTCTTCATTAGGATTCATTGAATTGTTTATTCATATAAGAAGTGTTTTTTGTTCATTTTATTTATGCTTGTATTGACACTATTTTACCACTGGATATGGTGGATTTGTTGACTAAATTGGCGTACATTTCCCTTAAGTCACTATCTTTACTCTACAGGCCAGGTCAATTATAATGATGGGTGTGCCAGCAAATGAGGTTGAAGAGGTTTTACAAAATGAAAAAACAGATTTAAGAATAGCTGAATTTGAGGATGAGTAGAATATGCAAAAACAGAGAATTTCACACGGACCTCATATTTCATTGAAACTTCCACAAGGGCAGTATATATTTTGTGATTTTTGCACACTTCAAATTCAAGGAATAGAGGTATTATTTTGCTACATGATTCTTGTCGTTTGTGCTCGAGCAAAGAATTATGCATCTCTGATATTTATCTTTTATATCTCCTTATACTCCTGTATTCACATTGTTACTAGCAATATGGTGTTTTGGTAAAATGTTCCAAGAGTATAGGCATTGTTTTACCCTTTGCTTCTTTTTTTTTTTTTGTGGTTGGAGCAAATACCTCTCTAAATACAGGTTGTTATTGTTGTTTTTGTTAGAGTATTGAGCATTTTGAATTTTGATTCATATTTCATTTGGATGTTGGGAGTTGAATCTGATTTTGACGGGTTTGTAAACTGAATTGTTGGGGTCTTGGGATTGTCGTAACCTATCTGGCCTGGTCACAACGGGACGACGATGAAAGAAAATAATAATAAAGAAAACTTGAGGGAGTCGCCACCAACGTTTATTTAAGGAAAACGTCAGAAAAATCGAAGAGATAAAGCATGGTCTACGATTTTAGAGAAAAAGAGTTCAGAAGTCATTTACGCAATGGGAAGGTGTTAGCACCCCACACGTTCGTCATGAAAACGACAACCTTTAATCGAGTGTGCCAAAAATAAAGTGACTTTTTAATTATTTGTCTTCCCTTAAGAACATCACTTATGTTTGTTTTATTTTTGTTTACTCAGAAAAAGAAAATCAAATTTTTATTTTTAGAAAAGAAAAGATTTTATATTTTTTTTTTTGTTTTTTAGGTCGACAAGGGGTTTGCTCTCGCTCCTACGTATCACCAAGTACCATGAGGAAATCAGACTTACGTAGTTCATGTAGAAAACAACTTATGTGTTGAGTTGAATTTATCTTTTTTTTGAAAGATTTATTTTAATTGCGTGAAAAAAAGTCGTTAAGGCATTGGACCTTGAAAAGACGTTGAATTTTAAGAAAAAAAGCGGAGAGCATCGCTTAAGGCATTGGACCTTGAGGCGATCTCGAGTAATATTTAATTTTTGAGAAAAAGAGAATTGAGTAATCATTTATTTGAGTATTTTTAGATTTTTTGAAAAAGATTTTGGATTTGCGATAAACTCTATGAAATCAAGCAAGTCGGAGACCCAACATGATATTCACAAAATCTATCCACGTATTATTAAAACACTACCAAGCGAGTCGGAGACTCAACATGGAGTGCAAGAAACATAAATGCGTACTAAAGATACTAATGCGAAAATAAATGAATAATTGACATAACATTATGTAATCAAATAAATCAAATGAAAATAAAAAAGGATAGAATAGAAGATGGAAGCACACTTAGTAATTAGGGGTGCATACAGGAAGAAAAAGGGTGCAATCAGAAGAACTTATTTAATTACAAAATAGGTCAGCCCAACGGATAAGGGTGCATTTATGAATATGGAGTGTAAATAGCATTATATGCATTGCTCCAAAGTGGGCTAGGCCCAACAGCTAAGGGTGTGCAGTTATGAAATCTAGGTGCAAACAGCATTATGTGCATTGTATCAAAGTGGGCTAGGCCCAACTGTTAGGCGTCTGTAGTTATGAAAAAGTGGGTGCAAACAGCATTATGTGAATTGTTTCAAAGGGCTAAGCCCAACTGCTGGGTCTGCAGTTATGAAAAAGTGGGTGCAAACAGTAATATATGTTTCTTCTGAATGCTCTTGGCCCAACAGTTCAGGGGGTGGATTTACAAAAATATTTAAGGTAAATAGAATTATTTAATTGGTTTCAAAATAGGTCAGGCCCAAAAATTAGGGTGTGCTACTTATTAAAATGAGGGGTGCAAAAAGAAAAATTAAGTTTTTTTTTAGGGTTAGGGCTGGAACCGAGTCAGGGTGACCCGGCCCAACCCATGTTTTCGTTGCTGGGCATAGTAACCACAGCCAGCTACACGAAAAATAGGGCTTAAGCTTCCATGGTGGTTTTGTGGCCTCCTAAGGCCACCAATATAAGGACTGGCGGCACGGTGGACTCCACGGTGAAGCTGGCACGTGGTGGCGATGTAGTGGTGGCTTGGTTGCGGCACGGTGGTTGCACATGGTGGTTATGGTGGCGCGGAAGATTAAAGGGCTTTAATGCGTTAGTGGTGGTTATATGTGTTGGTGGTGGTGGTGCGCGATGGTTCGTGGTGGTGTGCAGTGGTGTGCGGTGGCGGTAGCTGTGGTGGTGGTCGAAGCTGGCGCGATGGTTGTGAAAAACGAAAAAGAAGGGGGAGAAGAGAAGAAAAGGGGAAGGGAGAAGAGAGAGAAAGAAATGGAAGAATGAAAGGTTACTTGAGAAATCCCCACAGCCTCCTCTGACCCCACTGCCAAATGGCGTTGCCAAATTGGTCAGCCTTCGCCCTCCGGGATCCGTGCCCCTCAGCATCTATAATTAATTCCTCTTCCTTCCTCCTTTGTGCTTTTATCTGTTGATATCTTTAACCTAATGGGCCTTGTGGCCTCTTGTTTCTTTTTTTATGCTCTATGTTGCATTTTTTTTCTTTTTGTTATCTTCTTCTCCTTTTTTTGTTTTCATTTTTTTCTCTTTTTTTTGTTTTCATTTTTTCTCTTTTTTTTTGGGTACCCGGATAGAGTTAGGGTATGACAACTGCCCCTCTTTACTTATCTTTTATTGAAAATAAAAGATAAGTAATGACAAAGACACTAATTATGTTCGGGTGATCATTCAAAAGACAACAACATAAAAAGAAGAAACTTTGGAAAGACAGGATTTGGTGTATCAATAAAGAACTTTGAGTTCAACATGACAAGGCATGAGTCCCATGAAACAAAATGTAGAGGACATTGAGTCCTATGAAATGTAAATGACTGAGGACGTTGAGTTCTATGAAATGTAAATGACCGAGGAGGTTGAGTCCTATGAAGTGTAAATGACTGAGGATGTTGAGTCCTATGAAATGTAAATGAGTAAGGACGTTGAATCCTATAAAATGTAAATGACTGAGGACGTTGAGTCCTATGAAATGTAAAAGCGGAGGACGTTAAGTCCTATGAAATGTAAAAGCGGAGGACATTGAGTCCTATCAAATACAAAAGCGGAGGACACTGAGTCCTATCAAATATAAAAGCGGAGGATGTTGAGTCCTATCAAAAGTAAAAATGGAGGACGCTGAGTCCTATCAAATGCAAAAGCAGAGGACGCTGAGTCCTATAAAAAGCAAAAGCGGAGGACACTGAGTCCTCTCAAAAGTAAAAGCGGAGGACACTGAGTCCTATCAAATGCAAAAGTGGAGGACGCTGAGACCTATCAAATATAAAAGCGGAGGACGCTGAGTCCTATCAAAAGCAAAAGCGGAGGACACTGAGTCCTATCAAATGTAAAAGCGGAGGGCACTAAGCCCTATCAAATATAAAAGCTGAGGACGCTGAGTCCTATCAAATGTAAAAGCGGAGGACGCTGAGTTCTATGAATTGTAAAAGACTAAGACGTTGAGTCCTATGAAATGTAAAAGCTGAGGATGTTGAGTCCTATGAAAATCACCAACAGGTGGCTCAAACCTGTAAGAAGGTGAGAGGTTGACTTTCATAGAAGGATCACTTATTCCAAACTGAATCTTAAAGCGTGATATGAAGCATAAGAGTTTTGGAATGCATATTGATGAATAAAAAGAAACATGTGAGCTTCGCCCTGAAATACAGTAAATGTGGGCTTTGTATCTAGAAATGCAATGCAACTGTTTGTGAGTCATGAAAATGAGATATGTCGCATTTCAATATTCTAAGATGAGATGAGACTTAAATCGTGCAATGCTCATAACATTCTTTCTCTCTCATACTTTGCCGATCTCTTTGTTTTATTTTTTATTTTTTTGAAAAAACATAGATTGACTGTTTCTTTCTAAAATATGTATTGATTCACACAACCTCATATAGACTTTTGCATATCTCTTCCGAGACTCACTCATAGTGTATGTTTTGTTTGGTCCAATTGCTTGGTAATTTTGGAAGATGGTAATGGAGCCATTTGATGCTTAATCAATCAACTAAAATATTGATTCTATAGTTCGTCCCCCTTTCTTTTAACTTTGATTACTCTGCACAACAAGGAAATATAAGGCTTCGACATTGATCGCGTGAACCATTGAAGGATGGCAATGGATATTTACACTTTGGTATATGACCAACTGAAACTTTCCTATTTTAAAATCATAGAGGGATGCCATGAGTCCATCGATCCCATTGAAGCTTGATGATATGGGCTGATTCCGAAAGGATTTATGCAACAAAGAATGCCCTAGGATTCGAAAGGAAACCTAGGAACTCTGCATGAGCGACTGACGTTGAATGGACCCCAATTGCCTTCGGGCATCTTCCACGAGCTCCTTGTTGAATGAGTTTTCTTCTCAAATGCGTAAGTGTGAACCTCAGGATTATTTATTTTTTTTTTAAATAATCACAAGCGTGTGCATGTTCCATTCCAGAATCCAAACTGAAAAGCGAAATTAGTCCTTCCTTGATCCACATGGGCTTTATTGGGATTGTAATGTGGCCAAGAGTTAAGAGGGCTATGAAAGAAAGGTAAAAGAGTGTTTAAGGGTTATATAGAGTAAGAACCTTTAGCGTCTTTCTTGTACTTTTATCCATTTTAGTTTTTTGGGTTAGACTCTACTTTATTTTATTTGTCTTATACATTTACCATCATTGCACTTTTGTGCCTTGTGAAATTTGGAGAACTTTTGTCTCTTTTTGCTTTACTCGCCTTTGACGGATTTACTTTCTTTAACATCATTTAGGGCCCAACCCTGAGCTTAGTAAACCACATGCATATGTTGTTTGCATTGCTCTTCCTACCTGTTTGGCAGTGGTTCCTACTCTAAGGGTTTTTTTTTTTCAGAAAACAATTATACTTTGGCTCTGAGTGGGTAGCAAAGGATAAATTAGTGTTTGGGATCAAGAAATATGGCGATGTGTCATTTCAAATATTGACGGGAGACTTTTACAGTTTGGATTTTAGGACAGAACCTCTAATAAACAAACGCTTGTGATTGTTTTCTTTATCTTTTTTTTTCCATACCCTAACTTTTGCCTAGGCCGTCCTTTCAAGTTTTCAACCTACCGGGTAAGAACTTCTTATCTACCCCTAGGTTCACTTGGAGCAGTTACTTGGTGTTTGTCAATGTCCCGGTGTAGGGTTTGAAGGTATCTATTGTTGTCGTCTATCATGCCTTTGTAGCAAGAAGAAATGAATGAAATTGTGCAGATTCTCGGAAGAGAATTTTCAAGGGCAATAAATATTTTAAAGATTTTCAATTGATAGATTAAGCCAAATGACTCTCACTATTCACAAAACTTTTAAGAAAGACAAGATAAGGTCGCATACATGTTTGTATTTATTATTTGATTTGAAACACAGTCAATCAAATGTTTATTCAATTTACTCATTGCTTACAACACCCCCACCAAACGTGTAGAACACGCAAATTTCTGATTAGGCAGACTTGGAGATCAATTCTGGAGCATAGGTCACATGAGCAAACAAAACAGCGGCATATATTCATATTCCAATGAAAGTTGAATAAATATGCAAAGACATAAATGTGAGAAAATGAGAGATGATGACGTCAAATCCATCCATACTATTAACGTAGTGATTGTTGTTTACAATAATAGCATAAACATGAAAATCCTAATGAGTCTCTGGAAACGTCCAAAAGAAAACCTTCAAATTGCCCCAAGCATCACAAGTAGTATTGCTTGACTACATCTGAATTCACAGGCAAAGGCAACTCTTTACCATCCATGTTTGTCAGTATCAGTGTTCCAACTGAGAAAACCTTCTTCACCACAAAAGGTCATTCCTTTCTCTTCAATTCCTATGTCTCTTGATCCTTTATAGCACTCACAGAAGAACTCCCATGGTTTACGAGTGGGTTAGCTTGCACATTGGGATTATCTTCCTGAAATTTCAGCCAACCCGCATCAATCAAACTTTGCACCTTATGTTTCAGAGACATACAATGTTCAGTGGAGTGCCTCGGGACTCCACCATGATAAGCACATGCCATATTCGGGTTGTATCCTCGAGGGAATGGAGCTTGAGCAATCTTTGCTGGGCTTATCGCCACCATTGCATTGTTGAGCAGATATAGGAGTAATTTAGCATATGATATCGGGATTGGGGTAAATTCTACATGCTTCCTCTCTAGGAAATTCCTTCCTTGGTTAGTGTTTTGATTGGTATTAGGGGTGGTATTTGGTCTTGTCAGTGCAACGGGTGGATTTTGTGGTCGATTTAGGGGTGGCCTTTGTGATTGATTGGGTGTTCTTGGCTGATAGGGTGGTGGATAGTGGGTAGGGCTGATATTGGTTGAGTAGTGATATTGCTGGGGAGGATATTGGTACATGGGATTATAAAGGGCTTGTGGAAAGTTTGGCCATGTGGGAACAACAATTACAGCATGAGCTTCTCCCTCATTCTTCTTCCCTCCATTCATCCCAGGTCTCTTATTACTAGAATTCGTAGAAGCAGCATAATCAAATTTTCCTTTCCTCCGACCTACTTCCATTCTCTCACCAGCAAATACTAGATCTGCAAAACTTGAAGGCATTTAACCTACCATCTTGTCATAATAGAACACTGGCAATGTGTCCATTATCATGGTTATCTCTCTCTCCACCATGGGGGGTACTACTTGAGCTGTCAGGTCTCTCCACCTTTGAGCGTATTCTTTGAATGATTCATTATCTCTCTTGCACATATTTTGTAGCTACATTCTATTTGGAGGCATGTCGGAATTGTATTGATACTGCCTAATGAAGGCATCCATTAGATCCTTCCATGAGCGGATCCGAGATGATTCCAAGTTAGTATACCAGATAATAGCGGCCCCAGACAAGCTTTCTTGAAAGAAATGCATTAGCAGCTTTTCATCCTTCGCGTATGCTCCCATCTTCCTATAATACATCTTCAGGTTGTTCCTCGGGCAAGTGGTCCCCTTGTATTTATCAAAGTCTGGCACCTTGAACTTTGGAGGAATGACCACATCAGATACCAAGCACAATTCTGACATATCAACAAAACCATAATTACCCCCTGCTTCTATGGCCCTCAGCCTCTCTTCTATATGATCAAAATTTTCCTTCTCAACTAAAGCGGGAACCTTTCCTCCCATCACAAAATGTAAGGGTTGTGATGGTGGTCGATACTGAGGGACCCTCGGAGCATTTGGCGCGGGGACACCAGAAAACGCAAACCCTTCACTAGTATATCCTGGATAAACCCCAAAATTGGCCTGAGTGTGGCCTTGGGGAGCTGTTTGTGTTTCTTTCATGACTTGTGGAACATGGGCATGAACATGATTGGGTTGGGGTTATTGATTCTTAGTAAATATGGGTGCAGAACTACTAATATTTTCACCAAGAGCATGTACAACAGTGGGCGGTGTATAATCGGGAGGCAAACCATATGGTAGAAAATGAGTCTTGCTTTGGATCAGGACATAGTGAGGCCCATATGCATTTGACGTCATCTCGCCTCCTTGACCTACAACACCTGAGACTGGACGACTCTCTTGATTGGAACCAAGTGGGTGAATCGGGTCCCTCTCAGTGGCAGTACTGGCAACAGCAGTGGTGGCGGCATTGACCTCCATCATCTTTCTCATGCTCAACATTGCTTCCATCATTATTGTCATTTGCTCTTTCATAGCTTCCATATCAGCCTTCATTTGCTCCTGTACTTGTTCTATGTCACTCATTATCTTAGTCTTGGCACGCGTTTGGTATGGGTGTCGTAAAGCGCAGTCTTTCTTTCTTAGCACAATGGTTACTTTTTTCTGATTTCAAGGAAAGAATGTAATGAGTGATGCATAACAATGCGGCAAAACAAATAAACATGGACGCATGCAAATGATAACTTGCTGAAGTATTGCGAATTTTACACAGAACGCTCAATAAAACATAAGGTCAAATCAACTCTAATTTTCATGAAAACAAAATTGTTCATTACATCTTATCAGAGTCAAAGTACAATTGGAAATAAAACACGGGCACATCAGCAGTTCCTAATTATGTAAGTCGTTAGCTCAATCATGTGTTGGCAGTAGTCAAAGAGCCTATGAAAACCTGATCCATCCACTGCCCCAGTTTTCGCAAGCTGACTATTTCCAGACATTTTACCTTGACTTGATAAAACTTTTTCTTAAAAGATCGCGCTTGGTTCGACCCTATGTTCGAAGGAGCGAAAAATCTGATCGTCAATACTTCGACAACCTATCATAGAGGAGATATGATGAATGAGTAGGACATACTTATGTTATGCATGACAGATGTATTTATGAGATCGACACAAGATGCCCAAAAGATCACCCTTTCTTGTTGTCAAACACATTGGGTACCATGTTCATGTGATCTTTGATCATTTTCAGGAAAAAGGAGTGTATAACCCCGACATGCTTTGTTTATTTTTGCGAAATCGGCAAGTATACCATTCGTTTCAAGTAATATAGAGATAAGGGAGTTGTCGTACACACGAGGATTGTTATGCCAATTAAATTGTAATTCATATCGATAAGTTGGATGACAAATGTGTAAAGAAAGTTTGGTTTTGTGTGTGTGTAACAATTGAAATTAAACTAAGCTATGAACATTAATTACGTATGAACAAGTAATTTGATATTATAATGATATGAGACGATAGTAGCTAGGACAACCCACACTCAATGCTTCCTTCCGATGAATTTGTATTGTTCACTACATTCAATTATCTAGATCACTCAGCCATGTGTTTCAATAACATGTTAGCTATTTCCTAATTCCTTAGAGAAATAACCCTTTAACCCAATTGCAAGCCCTAATCCCTTAGTGACCTTCCTAGGGTTAAGCATTAAGCAACACATTCAAGGGCTGCAAACATACATTCCTATCCCTAGGTAATGCAAGCAAGTTACTTCACTTAGTTCCAAGACTAGTATCCCAATATTCCTATTGTGAACCCTAGCTCTTAATCCTTCATTAGAGTGATCAAATCCAAGGAAGAAATAAAACAATCCAAGCAAAGTGCAGTAAAATAACTTTTGATAAATGAATAATAGCATTCAATACATTCCAATGGAAGTTACATTAAGTGTTTGGCCCTAACTACAAAATAGAACTAGCCAAACCTCATAATGGTTGGCAATATAACAGCAAAAAGAGGCATGCCCAGCTGAAGCACAAGGAGAAGAAGATGGAGAAGAACCTCCACTTGAGCCTTCAACTCCCAAGCCTTAGCAAAGCTTCCCAAGCTTCTAAAACCCTAGAATTTGTGATTTCTGAAGTGTAGGAACGTGCATTCAATGTTGAGGTTGAAGTATTTATAAGGGAAGGGTGAAAACCCACTTCTACCCCTTATCAGCTTTAAAACTCTGCAATTTTCGAGCTCTGGCGCCTAGGGCGTGGATTTCACGCCTAAGGCGTGAAATTCCAATGACTAGCTGCCTTGGTCTTCATTTCCCACGCTTGAGGCGCCATTCTGGCGCCTGGGGCGTCAAATTCCAGTAGCAAACCTCCTATTTTGTGCTTCTGGCGCCAGGGGCATGGAATTGGCGCCTGGGGCGCCATTCACTCTGCTTCAAATGATCTCCCTTGGTTGATTCCTGCTTCACACGATGCTTTCATTACTTGAATTCAAAGCATGGGAGGAAATCCCTGCAATTTAGCATAAACATAGGCACTTATCCATGGTTTAGGATTAATTCTTAGCTTCTATTAGCTTGGAAAACATTATATGCTAGGCGCATATCATTTATTACCCAATACACACAACCAAGAACACGGTGTAAGCTTTCGCGCTTCATTGCGACTTTGGCAACACATAGGAGAATGCAAGACATGAGCAAATATATGTTTGAATCATGCATGAGTGAACATGGCATACAAATGATGACGACAAAATGTATGTAATTGCTGGGACAAGCAACATGCTATATGCATATGTATGAAAATGCAATGACTTATGCGGTGCATGAATATGACAAATGATGAATGCAAAAATGATGTCCATTGCGATGCTATGAAGAGACGCATAATGTGAAATAAGGTGGGGTGACTATGCCTTGTGTCCTTAATTCAGGAACCTAGCGGGAAGGGTCTAAAAGTCCACTATTCAGTGACAACTTCCAAGGGTAGTTCCATGTAATCTCATCGGCCTCTAGAGATATCATCCTCTTATGTAATGACAATGTGACGATAGGGACTACTAGCGGCAATGCATCACAAAAAGAGAAAAACTCTAGATGAGGCTTCACTGTCATCAAGCGAGTCGGAGACCCAGCATGACCACAGATAGACCTCCACTCCCTATGGCTCACACAAACCCGGGTATAGGGCCCAATATCTCAAAGTGTGTGCAAAAAGTGTAAGTGTCGTGTATGAACAGAGCAACCTAAGAATTATCCAACCCCACCTGCAAATCAATCAGAAAACTCCCAGGCAGATACAACAAGTATAACATATGTCATCTACCCTAGCATTCAATAAGACTTTTTATTTCTAACTAAAAAGGGGTAACAACATAGAAAAGGTATATACAAGCATGAGCAAGACAAAGAATAAAAATGAGATCGAAGCAAAACCACAAGAAGAACGATAGCGAAGTGATAGGATAACAAACACGAGAACAACAAAAAGAAAAAAAAAGGAAAAAAAATAAAGCAAAAGTCACGATAAAATTGCACATTCGATCAAATGGCTTAACTCTCTAACTAGTCCCCAGTGGAGTTGTCATCTGTCGCAACCTATCCGGCCACAACGGGACAGCGATGAAAGAAAATAATAATAAAGAAACTTGAGGGAGTCACCACCAATGTTTATTTAAGGAAAATGTCGAAAAAACCAAAGAGATAAAGCATGATCTACGATTTTAGAGAAAAAGAGTTCGGGAGTCATTTACGCAATGGGAAGGTGTTAGCACTCACATGTTCGTCATGAAGACGACAACCTTTAATTGAGTGTACTAAAAATAAAGTAACTTTTTAATTATTTGTCTTCCCTTAAGAACATGACTTATGTTTGTTTTATTTTGTTTATTCAGAAAAGGAAAATCAAATTTTTATTTTTAGAAAAGAAACTATTTTATTTTTTTTTTTGTTTTTTAGATCGATAAGGGGTTTGCCCTCGCTCCTACGTATCCCCAAGTGCAATGAGGAAATCAGATTTACGTAATTCTTTGTAGAAAACAACTTATGTGTTGAGTTGAATTTATCTTTTTTTTGAAAGATTTATTTTAATTGCGTGAAAAAGAGTCGTTAAGGCATTGGACCTTGAAACAACGTTGAATTTTAAGAAAAAAAAGCGGAGAGAATCACTTAAGGCATTGGACCTTGAAGCGATCTCGAGTAATATGTAATTTTTGAGAAAAAGAGAATTGAGTAATCATTTATTTGAGTATTTTTAGCTTTTTCGGAAAAAGATTTTGGATTTGCGATAAACTCTATGAAATCAAGCAAGTCGGGGACTCAGCATGATATTCACAAAATTTATCCACGTATTATTAAAACACTACCAAGCAAGTCGGAGACCCAACATGGAGTGTACGAAACATAAATGCGTACTAAAGATACTAATGTGAAAATAAATGAATAATTGACGTAACATTACGTAATCAAATAAATCAAATGAAATAAAAAAGGATAGAATAGAAGTAGGGAGTACATTTAGTAATTACTGGTGCATATTGGAAGAAAATGGGTGCAATCAGGAGAACTTATTTAATTACAAAATAGGTCACCCCAACAGATAATGGTGCATTTATGAATATAGAGTGTAAATAGCATTATATGCATTGCTGCAAAGTGGGCTAGGCCCAACAGCTAAGGGGTGTGCAGTTATGAAATCTGGGTGCAAACAGCATTATGTGCATTGTATCAAAGTGGGCTAGGGCCAACCGCTAGGGTCTACAGTTATGAAAAAATGGGTGCAAACAGCATTATGTGCATTGTTTCAAAGTAGGCTAGGCCTAACTGCTAGGGGTCTGCAGTTATGAAAAAGTCGGCGCAAATAGTAATATATATTTCTTCTGAATGCTCTTGGCCCAACATTTCAGGGGGTGGATTTACAAAAATGTTTAATTTAAATAGAATTATTTAATTGGTTTCAGAATAGGGCAGCCCAAAAATTAGGGTGTGCTACTTATTAAAATGGGGTGCAAAAAGCAAAATTAAGGTTTTTTTTAGGGTTAAGGCTGGAACCGGGTCAGCTGCTGGGCACAACAGCCACAGCCAGCTGCACGAAAAATAGGGCTTAAGCTTCCATGGTGGTTTCGTGGCCTCCTAAGGCCATCAGCATAAGGGCTGGCGGCACGGTGGACATTGCGGTGAAGCCGGCACGTGGTGGCGATGCAGTGGTGGCTTGGTTGCGGCAGGATGGTTGCACACCGTGGTTGTGGTGGCTTGGAAGATTAAAGGGCTTTAATGCATTGGTGGTGGTGGTGCGCGGTGGCGATAGCTGTGGTGGTGGCCGAAGCTGGCGCGGTGGTTGTGAAAAATGAAAAAGAAGGGGGAGAAGAGAAGAAAAGGGGAAGGGAGAAGAAAGAGAAAGAAATGGAAGAATGAAAGATTACCTGAGAAATCCCCACAGTCTCCTCTAACCCCGCTACCAAATGGCGTTGTCGGATTGGTTAGCCTTCACCCTCCGGGATCCGTACCCCTTGTAATTAATTCCTCTTCCTTCCTCCTTTGTGCTTTTATTGTTGATATTTTTAACCTGATGAGCCTTGTGCCCTCTTGTTTCTTTTTTTATGCTCTTTGTTGCATTTTTTTCTTTTTGTTATCTTCTTCTCCTTTTTTTTGTTTTCATTTTTTTTCTCTTTTTTGTTTTCATTTTTTTTTTCTCTTTTTTTTATTTTTATTTTCTTCTTTTTTTACTACTCTTTTTTTTACATTTATATTATATTTTCTTAACTGTTATATTTTTTATTATTTATCTTTTTTCTCTATTTTTTTGGGTACCCAAACAGAATTAATGTATGACAAAGATATTTGTGTGTTTGTCAATATGAAATTAGCACTTTCTTATTTCAGTCATTGCAGTTTTTTTTATGAGTTATTTCTCTTTAAATTTTAATTATCAATTACAAGAAAATTCTTGGTAGGTAATGATATTTCTCTTTAAAAACTTTTCCTAATACTTTTTAGAATTCTTGGAAGAGTAATGATATTTCCTTGTGTATCTACTAATCCTTGCATTATGGATTAGTATTTAACAAGGTTTTACCTCACTAAGACTGAATTAATCAAAGAATTCATTTCAAAATGCAGTACAATATCTTGGAAATCCTGGCAGCAAACACAAGGTTCCAAGAATGCAGACTTATGGTTAAACTCATTCTATATATTTTCTCTTGAACAGAGTTTGGTACCAGCTACCTGAAGGTAAAGAAAATGCTCCACCTCCTTACACTTCTGCAGAGCCATTGTGCTCAAGTGAGTCATCATTATACCAGTTTTAGGAAAACTTTAATTGATCCTTGCAATTTAACAAAATTAAAAAAATGTATTTATAGTTAACAAATATTCATTATTAACTATTGTTATATAAGTTTAGGCGCTAGTTTCTTAGCGAAAAAGGTTAATTAGTCTAAACATTTTAAACATTTTTTATTTGAAATGGATACTTTTTAGTTAACAAAATATATATATATATATATATATATATATATATATATATATATATATATATTCATTTCTTCTTTCATTGTTTTTGAAAAGAAAAGGTTTCATGGATAAAGTAGAATTCTGCACCAACTACTGGTATGAGCTTCTCTCCATCCAATGACACAATTTCATTTTTATAATATACACAGTCAGATTGTTTCATCTTACCGTGAACTTGTATCCCTTTGTTTATATTAGTGGAATGAATTTATTATGTAGCTTTTTAGTAATTTTTCCTATGTTAAAAAACACTTAAGTCTTTGTGTTCACTGGCTTAAGCAATTTTGCAGTTGTTTATATCAACCTTTAGTAACATTCTAACAGTAGGATTGGGATTAATTAGGCTACAAGGCCATTAGAAAATAGTATAAAATATATATATACCAGGCAAAAGTTTACGTATATCTTTGCATTTAAGTCATATTATATTATTCAATTAATGCAGTTAATTGTTTGGACATGCTTTTACAAAAAAATAGTGTAAAAACGAAAACCAATGCATTTTTTCTTAGCTTGGAGATGTTGATCTGGATTCTAGCACGTGATATTCTTGGCTTCAAATAGGAATTATGAAAGTGGATATATATATTTCTTATTAAGGCTAATATATTGGATAAAATGACAAATAGGCTTGATATGATTCTTAATGAATTAATAAAATAATATTATTAAAAGAATTATGAAAGTGGTGAATATACTTTTAAGAAGAAATTTTTTATTTCTTAAATATTTTAATTAAGTGTTTCTCTTTTGCTATTTCAGGTTGCAACTGAGCTTAATTTACAACTGGATGCAGGAGGATCAATAGGTGTTAGTAATATTTGATGTTAATTTCAAATCCTTCTAGTTTAATAGTTTTTTTTTTTAGGATATTATGGATTTTAACTTGTATTTGGAAATGACATTTTGATGTTTGACGTATGTTGTCTTTCCATTCATAATTCTTAACTACGTGATAAAGAATATGTATAAGAAATTAACAATAAAGTGAGAAAAAAATAAAAAATTGAAAAACTTAATTGTGTTGGCACTATTTTCTCCGGCTAGATTGAATCACTTAAGAATTGATATCATTTTGGTGTGTGGGTGTGAATTTGGAATTTCAATACTTTGGTTCTTTATATTATTTTTGAGTGTCTTTGCATTATAATCCATTTTACATATTGAATATGTCTAATTCTACTATTTTTTTTTTTTGGTTTTACCAGCGAAAGAGAAAAAATGGGTGATATTTAAGGGAGAGGAGCATCTTACCTATATTCCAGGTATATATTTTACATTGACCATCATTCAACTACTAAATTCGTAATGATGTGTCTTGCTTTATTTTTTTTTCCCATTACAAACGGCATCGACAATAATTTTTTTCCCATTTATAAAATAACTTATCTAAATTATTACCATGTTCGTTCAAAATAATTTATTATGTTGCTGATCAAGTTTCATTACAAATATTAGCAGTGTTAATATTAATAATGATGAATTATTTATAGGTGGGATATTAAACTTTTTGGCTTGATGCATGGTCTTGTTGAGTCATTCTCACAAAGATAATCTGCACTCATATATGCAACTCCAATTACTATAAATAATCTCTCGAACAATAGAAAAAAAATCAGTCAGAGGGTTGTAGTAAAGAAGAAAGGAGTTTGGTGGAAGCAATTTTGGTTGCTCCTTAAAAGAGCATGGATGCAGGTCTGCGTTTTTTAATTCGTTGACTGTCTGTTCATAGGATTGAAGGACTTGGATAAATTGCATGATAGGACCCATATAAAGTTTTCCTTCTTGAACAAATTTTAAGTATCTTAAGACTTCTAGGTTTCCTTAAGTCATTTGGCAAGATATAATCACAAAAGAGGGATCACTATTTATTGTTTTCACATCTTGAATGTTGTGTAGTTAAATATTTATTTTCTGGATATTACATTACAAACTCAACATTTTCACCTGTTCTTTTAATTTTTTTATTCTGATCACTAGATATTATATATAGTTTTGGAAGATAATAAAGGTTCATGTATTTCTTATATTCAGTATAAGGAGAAAACTTATTTCTTATTCATTGCATTGGTGATTGTCTGGCTGACTAGGCTTCCCCTGATGCACCAACAAACAAAGTTCGGGCAAGGATGTCAATTGCGTCAGCAGTTATCTTTGGGTCAGAATTTTGGAGAATGGGAAATTCTCGGACTTCAATACAATACAGAATGAGATTACTTCAGGTTTGTGATGTTCTTGATTCCTGCATGCTTGTTTCTCATATTGGCTTGCTGCTAACACTGCAGAACAACTATGAAATGTTTCTATTCTACAATAGTTTGGAGTAGTGGTAAAAGTTTGAGATTCCAAGTAAAAACACACATGCAGTAATGAACATGGATCAGTTAGCATTGTTTATTTCTTCATTGCTTGAACCCAATCAAACAACTTCAAACTCCAAACCTCAAACAAACTCCTAACACGAAATAAGGAGTGAAATATTGTGATATATAGACAACCAACATCTAATTATTTAATATGTACACCACACAAAACTGGAAAAAAATAATAAACACAAAAAAACTACTAAATCATTCATAAAAACTCCAAAACTCCTTCATATTGAAACCCAAAATCCAAACCCTTGAACCCAATCAAACAACTTCAAACTCTAAACCTCAAACAAACTCCTAACACTAAACAAGGAGTAAAAACAAAGACGATAAATATTTGATTGTCTCAAATATCAAATTTGTCTACAAATAGAAAAAAATGCATTAACAGACAATATAAGAGAAAAAGACAAAGAAAAATGTGAAAACAAAGAGGAAAAGTGAAACATTACCCGATTAAATGGCTAAATTGGTCCTTGAATTTGTCAAAAACTATCAATTTAGTCTTCCAATTTATTGAAATTATCAAATCTTAGTACATGAAGTTATCAAACAAAGGCAAAATAATATCTATAATAAATATATTAATTAAATAGATTTAATTAATTTAATGTTTAATTTAAATTTAAAAATTTTATAATATGATTTTTTGATAAAAGAAAACAATTTTTTAAAAGAAAGAAAAAATATATAAAAGAAAAGAAACATTAAAATAAGAAAATGTAAAATTTTCTTCAACAACATGGTAGGGTCATCATCACTCACCAACAATGCTATTGCTATAGCTGCTATTTCATACTCAAACAGGAACAATACTTTCTCTACAAACATTGGGTATATTATTTCACATTACATTAGCTGGGTCCCTATCTACCCCGTTTTTTATTGGTGACGCAATTGTGGTTTCATGGTGGCTGTGTTTTCCTACTGAATCTATCTATATTTCTTCAAACTTTTTTTTTCTTTTTATTAAAATAAATCTATCATATCTCTTTTGTACTTGCTAGAGTTTTTCCTTTGATGTCCTTGTTTACAGATGAACTAATCTTCATTTTGGTTCTTATGTTTTTCTAAGTTTGTTGCTGTTCGGTTATCATTGGGTTTCAGCCAAATCAGAAAAATAAATAGCCTAAATCAAAAAATCAAAATAAAAAGCATGCAAAGAGAGAGAGAAAAAAATGAGAGAGTTTGAACAGGTGTAACCAAACTCATTTCTCTTTAACTTTTGTCTGTCCTTCCTTCTCCTCAGCCTCTCTCTCAATTTTCCATTTCTTCTCCTACAAAGCATCAACCGAGATGGTAGTAGTTTTGCTTCTTTTTTTTTTCTACATAACGTTTTATCTGGAGCAAGAAAGAGAAGTAATAGACTTTTTTTTTTAATTTAAGTTTACTGTCTTGTCAAAAAATTTGAATTCAATGCCTTTCTCATTCTTTCATCCGTGGCCTAAAAAGTAAGACATCACTAATTTTTCAAAATTTTCATTTTGTCAAATAAGTGAGAATAAGTGTCAAAATATGAAATAAGGATAAATATGTATTTTCAAGGGTCTAAAAATATTTTAAATAGATATAGATCTTACTTTTATTTTTAGCATTTGTCTCATAAATTATACTGTTTCAAAAAGTTAATATTGTTTCGATTTTGTGTCACGTTCGTTACAAATATATTATATTCACCACAATTATATTATTAAAAAATCATTTTATATATGTCATATTGAAAAAGTCATTCTACATATCAAGATTTGAAGTTTTAAATTGCATGCTGCAATCATGAAGTGGTTTACATGTCTGTTTGTGAAATGGCCTGCCCTGGTGACTGGCTTGATATTAACCTCACAAGAATAATCCGATAAATCCAACAACATCTATTAAAATAGTTAGACTCTTATATCATTTTATAATGTAAGTTTAAACTCAGCTCAACTTAAAAATTAGTTCATGAAAGTTACCTGCACTATATAGAAATGAATTCTTTATAGTAACACGTTCTCATTGCACAAGATCCTAGTCTTCCAATAAATTTCATCACCAACATATATTTGTAAATTGTGGCATATATTTTAAACTTGACATCATATCTCTACAAAAAAAAAAACTTTCTTTACCCAAAAAAAAACTTGACATCATATTTCTTTTAAAAGAATAAATTCTGAGAACATGACACCTGATATAGTTAAAAAAACACTATAGAAAATTCAATATCCACTTATATGCGCTATTAGTTAATGTGTGAAATCTTTTAACATACATAGAAAAAAATATATTATAAAAAGTAGTATTATATAAAATAGATATATAGGTGATATTACACGAATGGTGAATATTCCCACCACTTACCACCAGCATTTTAACATAGAGATAAGTAATACTTATAACAATTAAATTATAAGATAATAAAATTTGGATCACATAAGATAAATATAATTTTTGAAGAAATTATAAATTAATAGCTTTAAAATATAACAGGTAATGAAATCAAAATTAAATAATAATACTAGTACTAATAATAATAATACACAAATTTCATTGTATGTTTATTTGAAGTGGTAATGAGGTTAAAAATACAAAACTTTAACAACATCTCATAATTAAAACTAATATTTTAAAATGATTAGAATATCATTTGAAAATAAAAGTTTAATTTTTACAATAAATATATTTAAAATTATTAATTACAATCAAACAAAATTTAAGTACATTTAAACATAATATTCACAATAAAAAATAAATACTCAAATTTAAATAATTATAAATTTAAATTATATATATATTAGTTTATATATACATGCATTTCATATAGATATATTGCATTACAATTATTACTTGGAATTAGAAGAAATAAAAAAAGTAATAGGCTTAATATTTTTTTAAAAAACTTTTCAATTAAAATATAATTAATTACCATATCTATTTTAATATAATTATATTTAATATGCTACTAAATATTTTTAAAATAAATTTTATTAATGTATATTTTGTTTATATAAATACTAAATAAAATATAGAATATAAATAATTTAATTAAATCCTTGTATTGCACGGATTTAAAATCTAATTTTAAATGAAACTTTACTTTAACTAACATGTCTTTAAGGGTCGTTATTTAATCAAACTAACAACCAACTTGTTTTTAATTCGAGAAAATGTTTAAATTCTGACTTTGATAATTATATAAGTTTTTTTGAGAATCTTAGTAATTCTAACAAAATGTTGAATTTTTATGATCAAATATAGTTCGCTCGTTTTGGTTTACAAGCATCAATACTTGTAACGAAAACATTAAAATATGAAATCTAAAATATGTAAAATATAAATGAATTGTAAGCATTCAGAAAAAAGGAATTATAGATAGATAAATGTAGAAAAGAAATTGTTCTAAATCAAAAGGAAAAGCATGGGCCAGAACACACTTCTTTCCATAAAACGTAGTAGTCATAAGTGTGAGGAAATTGGTATTATAAGAGTAATGTATTGCTCAAAAACCAAACAAAAATTACATAGACTTGCCTATTTATAGCAAACATAAATAATGGAAAAATTAACTGGTTAAGATACGTGTAATCTTCAAAGAAACTGTTTGCTTGATAAAAAATGTGACACCTATCCTATGCTTTATTCTTGACGTCAAATTATAACCACATCCCAAACTGCTATAATGAGTTGATTTAATAAGATAATTTTGATTAATTCTTCCGTTAAAATACACTCGAAACATATTTTTGATATTTTTAATTAGAGTCTTGAATGTCTATCAGTATACACTTTTCTTGCACTCAAAATATATTTTCGATTTTTCTAAGAATAACTTTAAATGTCCGTCATTATACTCGAGAATATATTTTTCGATTGTCACTGTACTTTACATCAAGCCTTTTCTTAAAAATTAGAAATAGACTTTCAAAGTTTCAATATTTGAAATTTTTTCTCAAGAACCTAACAGATGTCCTCTAAAAATATATTTTGGAGATTATTCAAAAAGTGGACATTTCATGACTTGAGTATCATTTTTGAAAAGTTGTTAAAAATGATACTCAAGTCATAAAAATATTTCTTTTTTATATCTATAACTACACACATCTTATCTTAAATATAATTTACAAAACTTAAAGATATAACACATGAATCAAAATTATTGTAAAGAAAATCCTCATATTTTTATTTGTTCGGTTTGTGCTCTGAAATGGGAAAGAAATCTTTCAATGTCATGCTCAAAATACACATGCTCTATGTAGAGTGTGTGTGGGAGGTAGTTCAGATTTGGACTATAAGTGTGGTTTGGCGGAAATTTGGAACCTATACATTATACTTGTATCCCCTATATATTATTAAATGCCCACTTAAATTTGGGCAGCACGTATAGAATACATATGCTTCACAACAACATGGGATTTTCTTCTCTATGAGAGTGGGCTAAAGTAGCAACTCATCAGAATACATAGGACCATGCATGGCAGCCACATATATGAAAAGGTCTATTGGATCTACTCTTCATCATTCGTTTCTGTAATCACGTTTTCTAGCTGAATATATTAGGCCCAATACATGATAGGCAATTGATTATATTTCATGTTCGTTTTGCAATGTCAATGAGAAAGTGAGAACACAGAAAATTATGAGGAGAGAGAAAAATATGAGGAGAGACAAATGGGGTCAATCCAATGATGAGGTTTTTAGGCAATAAGTAAAGGATTTTAGTCGATCTAATCTTGTTATCGTCATTGTTCATATAAAAAAATATATTTGTATAATTTGTTGAATTATTGTTTGATTTTTAGTCTCTAGTCCCTAGTGTAATTAGATCATGATATGATATAGTGACATGTTACAAGTAGTCTTGTAAAACTTTTGGATTTAGATGTGTTGTAAATTTTATTGTTTAATTTATTTTCACTGTGTCATTATTTAATATCCAAGTGTCATTATTTAATCTTCACGGATATTTATATTAGATATCATATCAAATTCATTTGTGTAATATACTCTAATAGTTGTGTATTTTTTTAGACGATATATATATATATATATATATATATATATATATATATATATATATATATATATATTCACTTTTTTCAAAATTTATCTAAACGTATTATCCATTACTGTATAAAATCTGGTTAATACTGAAACATTATATATTCCCGCCAATTCTATATCATCATTATTTTATTCATTTACTTATGCTGTTTTCTGATTCATGTAGTCACCAAAAAATCTCCTGCATATTGCTACAGTATTACAGTATTCCTCCGTTAACTATCGGTGCTACTATTTTGTTTTAATTTTGAATAACTATCTTTAGAAAAAGAAAAAAAAAAGCTTGAGTTTAGACTTTAATTGGCAGAATGTTTTCCAAACACTTTCCATTACAGATGTTCCAGAGCCTTTAGTATAATGCTAAAATAATTAATTATAAAATGAATAATAAACAAGTATTAATACTGTCTAGTATATATAATATTTTTTGAATGAAAATCATATTATAATATATGATAACCGTATAATTATTATAAATTTAAAATAAATTGTTATAAAGATGTGCATCATAGTAATATTTTATTTCAATATATTTTTGAAATAATATGTTATATTTTGAAATAATATTATAATAATACTAATTATTATATTATAACATATGATAACTGTAAAAAAAATTACTGAATGGAAAAAATAATTTAAATAAATTATTTTTATTTTCATAGTTCATAATTATTTTCATTATTATAAATAATTATTATTATAATGAATTGTTATAAGGTTAAAATATTGATAAAAACAATTATTAAAATTTTTTACAATACTATGTATTATTATCAATATATTAACAAAGAAGTAAGTTATATTGGTATATATATTATGTGTTATCATTATTAACATAAAAATAAATTATGAAGATAATAAAATTTATGCACATATTTGTATTAATTTACTATTTTACATATTCTTGTATAAGTCATTTATAAGAGTATTTCAGTCATTTATAATTTTTTAAAATAATTTTAACATATTTATATAATACTATTTTTATGATACTAATTTATTTTACATTTTTAAAAAAATAATACTAAAAAGAATTAAAAAATTAAGAAAATACTACGTTGTCAATAAATACTTATTTTTCAATAAAAATTCAAAAAATTGATAAACTACTTATACAACATGAGTATTATTTTAGATAAAAATTATTAAAAATTAACAAGATATTTTACATAAATATACAATAGTATGTAAATTATTAAAATTATAAAAGAAAATAGCATTTACGCACGGGTATCAAGTCTATTTAATATAAAATGCTGCAATTTTTGGCCCTCAAAGACGTTTTGGTGTTGCCTTGTGTTTGCGGGATTAAAATGGTGGTTTTTTTTGCGTGTGTGGCAAAATCTGCTCTTTTTTTTATGGTTTTAGACCTGCTGTAGATGCTGAAGCTTTGGCTCTTTTTGAAGCTATCATCTAGGTTTCTTATTTAATTTGGGTTTTCAGCATATTGTTTTTGAGATGGATTGCAAATCCGTTGTTGAAGATGGTGTTAAAGGTAAGTGTACAATCTCAGTTAGGTGCTATCTTCATATTTGCAAATACAAACTTAGATATTTTTAGAGATTTTTGGGGTATTATTATGGGATGTTTCTCGTGGCATATTGGAAGCACCTTAGCACTTTGTGCAGAACTTTTGGCAGCCGTGAAAGCCATTGAAATATCAGAGTCGTGGTTGTCACCATTTATGGTTAGAATGGATTCAAGCTTGGTCGTTCCTGCATTCAAAAGCATGGTTATTGCGCCATGGCAATGGAGAAATTGTTGGTTGAATTTTATTTTCATGACCAAGCAAATGAATTTCATGGTATCTCAAGATAGCAATACTTACACTGACAAAATAACAGATTTTGGAATCCAAAGTTCGGGTTTTAGGGGTTTTAGGTGGTGGGATCTTGTTCCTGATTTTCTTAATAGTGTTTTTTTTCATGATAGATGTGGACTGCCAAGCTATAGGTTTCATTAAGTTGTTTGAGGGGCTTTGTACCTCTATTTATTTGTAACTTCTTTTCTAATGTTAATAAAATTCAGTAGTTTGTAGGCAAAGGATTGGTAGTTTCTCTTGGTGTCAAATATAGTTGAAATAAAGATTATTATCCCGAGTTTTATATGAATTACACATATGCATCTTTTTTTTTTCACCCTACAAATGTATTCCTTAATTTCTCTTATCCTATTACAAATGTATCCTGTCTTTGTCAAACAAAGTTAATTCGATTAGGTTTGAGTCACGTGATTGACACATAATTTTAAATAAAATAAAAATTCTAAGAAGCTATCATTTTCTCCTACAACTCATAACACAAAACACAAAATCAAATCAACCTCTAAAAATTTAATAAAAATCCACACCCACACACAATAAAGAATGAAGCCAAAAAAGATGCACTACTACAAAATACATTTTTTACAACGCACCTTCTAAGACGATTCCAAAAGAATCATCTTAGAATATTAGGCGGTGGCAATTTTGTCCATAAAAGCAAATTTTTAAGATGGGTTTTGTAAGATCATTTTTTAAAGCAAGTATTTTAAGATGGTTTTCGAAGAACCGTCTTTAAACACAGATATCAAAGGCGTCTTTGAAATTGGTCCTTAGGGATGGCAAAATGGGTCTGGCCCGGCGAACTAGCCCATTTAACCCGCCAAAAAAGGTGGGTTGGGCTGAAAATTTCAACCCACTAAAGCCCGGCCGCCAAAATACGGACCAAATGTGGATCAAGGGTGGGCCAACCCGCAGGCTGAGATATTTTCCATTTTTCACTATTCACTAATGGTTATAATGTGGTTTTTGTCTTGTCCAGCAGGCACTAGGCAGCAACACCACACAACATCCAGTATCCACTTCCAGATCCGTGACTTCCACATCTTGTGACTTCACTACTCTCACTCTCCTGAGTCCAATCCTCAACTCTCAGCCTCTCACCTCATTCGTGGTCCAGTCACCAGTGGTCTCCGTCGGAGTCTTGGTCTTCGTCCAATCACCAGCGGACAGTGGTCCAAGCTTCGTCTTCGTTAGCGAGAGCGAGAAGGAGACCTTGCAGCATCCAGTATTCCAGTTGGTCCTTCGTCTTCATCCTTCATCCTTCATACTTGTCCCACTCACTATCTCACTCTTCGTCTTCGTGAAGGACCGCCACCAACCACCACCAAGCACGGAAGCACCGCCAGTCCACCATGGCTCCACGCCTCCACCACACTAACCAGTAGGGTCTAGGTACGCTTTGGGGTTGGGGTTTCTCACACTTTTCATCCTTCATACTTGTCCTATATTACTTAATGCGTGACTACTATCTGCAGAGAGCAATTTATCGTTGCTTCTTGAATAAGACTGCAACTTGTTTTGATTCAGGATTTCAAGATTTGTTTGGGACAAAATGTTTGATTAAAATCAAATTTTAAAATGTGAAAACGTAATTTTACTTTGTAATTTTCATTCTAAAATTTAAAGATTATGGTAACTGAGAAATCTTCTCTCTTTGAAGTGCTTTAACTAGTTCAAATTTCTCTAAAGTCTAGATACCATATTAGTTAACAAACCAGGATTTCTCTTGATGATAAAATATTTGTAAAGGATTCAACTCAAAATAGAATTGAACTCCCCTGTCAAGTGTGGTTCTTGTATAATTATCATGGTTCTCTGTGAAGATATACTTAAATGCAGCATATTTAAGCAGATTAAATCACATTTAATGATGTTTGGTAACATCTTTTTAGAATTGATGCTATTTCATAGGTTTATCTAATGTGCAATCAATACTGCCAGTCTCACATCTTTTTTTTCGGCCAATATATGCTAATTAATCTTAAATCTTTTATGGTCATAGAAGCACTTTAATGATGTTTGGCAGCATCTTTTAATGATCATTCATTTATTCTTTGATAATGTTGTTGCATGCATCTTTTAATGATCATTCTTTGACCTTTTAATGAACTGTTTAGTGGCTGGTAATTTATTTTTTTTGTTGTTTTAAATTGATTTTCTGCAGTGCTTTTAAATAGTTGTCCCAAATTTTAATATGGATTCTGAGACTGTGAATGAGCAAGATGTCGAAAATTGTGAAGTACCTATTGAATTATCTCAAGCTGATGGACTAACCAAGAAGAAACAGAAAACAACAAGTTCAATTTGTTGGAACTTTTTCACTAAGATAGGAGTGGGTGACGATGGGATAGAAAGAGCAGAGTGTAAGGCATGTAAAACAAAGTATAAAATTGGGGGTAAAGCATATGGGACATCTCACTTAAAGCGTCATATCTCAAAGTGTAAGGGAATTAAATTTGAAGATGTTGGTCAAATAATGGTAGACTTACAAGGAAAATTGAAGTCTCCAAAGTTAGATCAAATGGTGTCACGTGAGATGTGTGCTGCTACAATCATTGAGCATGATTTGTCATTTAAGTTTGTTGAGTATAAAAAGATTAGAAGTTGGATTAAGTATTTGAATCCTGATGCACTCCCTATTTCTAGGAATATTGTAAAATCTGATGTCCTAACCATTTACAAGAGAGAGAAGGAGAAGCTAAAAAAGATGATGGCTAGTCTTCCAAATAGAATATGTTTAACTTCTGATTTATGGACCTCTTGTACCTCTGAGGGTTACATATGTTTAACTGCTCATTTTGTTGATGTTGATTGGAAGTTAAATAGTAAAATTCTTAATTTTTGTCATATGCCTCCTCCTCACACTGGATTTGACTTGGCTTCAAGGATTTTTCAATTTTTGAAAGATTGGAAAATAGAGCAAAAAGTTTTTTCTCTCACTTTAGATAATGCATCAGCCAATGATAACATGCAAAACATTTTGAAAAATGATCTTGGAACAAGTGGTTGGTTATTATGTGATGGAGAGTTTTTTCATATTCGTTGTTCTGCACATATTTTGAATCTTATTGTTCAAGAATGATTAAAAGTGGCTAGTGATGCCTTACATAAAATTAGAGAGAGTGTGAAATATGTGAAGGGATTGGAGGGTAGAATGAGAAAGTTTAAAGAATGTATTCAACAGCTTGGCCTTGAGTCTGATGGGAGGCAATTGTGTCTAGATGTTTCCACTAGATGGAATTCCACTTATATGATGCTTTTTAGTGCTCTCAAATATCAACAGACATTTGGAAATTTTCAATCAAAGGATCCTAATTACAATTGGTGTCCTTCAGTAGATGAGTGGAGAAGAGGAGAACAAATTTGTGAGTTCTTATTACCATTCTATGATACTACAAATTTGATTTCGGGCACTTCCTATCCGACCTCTAATCTATATTTCTTGCAAGTTTGGAAAATTCAGCGTGTTCTTACTGAGAGTTTACAAAGTCAAGATGAGGTTATAAGAAGTATGAGAGAAATGATGATGATGAAGTTTCAGAAATACTGGGATCAGTATAGCACCATTCTTGCATTTGGAGCAGTTCTTGACCCACGTATTAAGTTTACTTCATTGAGTTATTGTTACTCAACAACTGATGAATCTACTTGTGAGGAAAAGATTCAACATGTGCGAACAAAGTTATACATGCTCTTTGAGAGGTATTCAAACCCAAGAAACATTAATAATGATGCCTCTATTCAGAATCTTCAGCCAAGACCCAAGACTAGTTCTTCAACCATGTCAAAGAAACTCAAGGAAATAAATCAAAGAATGTTTGGTGTAAATACATGCTTATTAATTATTATTATTATTATTATTATTATTATGTTATTATATAAGTATTTACTTTTTGTGTTGTCTACTTGTTGATTTTATTTTATTTTTTTGTGTTCAACTTGTCATATGTAATAGGAATTGAAAATGCATAGTAGTCAACTTGCTTCTAAAGTTGGAAAGTCACAACTTGATGTTTATCTGGATGAGCCAAACTTGGATTTTGTGTACTATGAAGAGTTGGATGTGTTGCAATGGTGGAGGGATACTTATAATCGTTTTCCAGAATTATCCATAATGACTCGTGATGTGTTGAACATTCCTATTACTACGGTGGCTTCTGAATCTGCTTTTAGCATTGGATCACATGTTATAAACAAGTATAGAAATCGTCTCTTGTCAGAAAATGTCGAAGCCTTGATTTGTATTCGTAGTTGGCTGCATGGGTTTGTTGAGAATGATAGTTTCTTTAATTTCATAAATTTACAGTGCCAATTAATTTTCTTTTAAATCATCATTATCATTAGCTAATTTTATTTTTTATTTTTTTGTTATAATTTGTAGCTAAGGATGATGAGGATGACTTTTGTGCTTTAAACATGGATCCAACTGTTTCCAAGGGATCAAATACAATAACTATTGAAGATGCTTAGATGCAACTACTTCTTCAATTTAATTATTTTGCATTTTGGAAGTTGTAATGTTTCTAACTTATTTATTTGTAAATTTTAAATTTAATGTATGGATGTTGCTTTGCTAACTTTATTATAATATATGGATGCTAAGATGTAGACTAAATCCCTATAAGTGTTACTGACTGTTTTCAAATTGTGATTTCAAGTTCTTTTTCCATTATTAATGTGATTGACCAATAAGTGTTGCTTACTATTTTCTTCATTTTTTATTGGTTTCAATGGATTACTTGTGAAACCATGGCTAATAATAGTAAATTTTACATTTAGTGCTTCATGAATTCTATTTATAATATATTGATATGTTTAGGAGTTCTAAGTACTGTTGGTGGATTTAATCCATAATCTTGGTGGTCTAAAATTCCTCTTTGCTCCATGTTTTCACTTTACATTCATCATGTATCATATCCTTTTTTTTTTGTATTCCCTGTTTGCTTTGTTTCTAGTAAGCATGTATTTTAATTTTATATTAAAAACCATTGTTATAACTTATAACAAATTAATTATATTTTTTTAATAATTTTTTTGACTATTTTTTTAAAAAATAATTTTTTTTATTTTTTTGACAGATTGACAGGCTGACTCATTGATCCGCTAACCCACCTTAAAGTGGGACGAGCTAACATTTTCGGTCCACTTTTCAAAAGTTAGTCAACCCGATCTGCCCTATTTTTTGGTAGGTTGGACCAATCCAGTCCATTTTGGGTGGATTGGTCCCCTTTGCCATAGATCCTGATTCTCGCCTCTTTCACTTCGTCTTCCTTTTCTCTCTCAGCTAATTATGGCTTTTTCAAAATTTGAATCCAAAAATCCCGACACCGCTGCCCCTTCAAAACGACGATGACGAAGATCTCAGCTTCCTCGAGGAACCCGATGACGCCGCTGCCCCTTCTCACCACGGCCATTTTCAAGATCCCGACCGATTTGACGAGAACGACGGCGAGGACGAGGACGACTTCGCCTGCTTCGACCACTCGTCGGAGGACGCCTTCAAGGAGCACGAGGTGGACGGCAAGGACGTCGTCGTTTTGAAGGACCGCAACTTCACCACCGTCGTCGAAAACAACTGCTTTGTGATGGTCAAGTTGTACGCGCCCTGGTGCTGCCACTGCCAGGTCCTCTCGACAGAGTACGCCGCTGCCGCTGCCGAGCTCAAGCCAGACGGCGTCGAGTCTGGAGTTTGGAGGTATGGATCTACATTTTCCTATCTTAACTTTTTCAAATTACTACTATGCAATAGGAATTACTGATTTATGAAGTCTATTTTTGTTATGTTTAGTCTGTTAACAATTCCTCTTCTCTTCTCTTCTCTTCTGATTAATTTTTTGTCTCTTCTCTTTTGTGCATGTTTTGCTCAACACCAAGGATGCGATGGGGCTAACCATAGAGGAGGACCCATGCAAAGGATTACATAGGAAGTGTTGTAAGGTTTGCTATGGTGGTGCTTCAAGTTCCAGTTCGTGTTCCTGTTTCACATATTCTCTTAAAAATCCTATTTTTTTCCACACGGTAGCAGAAGCTCTTGATGCTAATGTTAAAAGGTGGTCAAGTGTGAAAAAGGAAACTTCAGGGTGTTACCAAGAAAGTTAAAATATGTATGTGTAAACATTCTAAACGTGTTTAAGCTCACTGCATATGTTGAGATTGTTATGCCTTGATAGATAGATATGAACTTGCCATGAATCTTTTCTTCTTTTTGCTTGATTGTTATTTTCGCAACAGAGTTTTATTGGTTACGAGATAGAGATACTAACCATTTGGGATTGAATGGTGAGTGGGATTCATGAGCCTTTGGTTTTGACTAAATTGGGCTTTGCTTGCTTCACGTGGGATTGGCAAATACTAGCATTCATGGGTGTTTTGACTATTTTGCTGTCAATTGTCCAGGGGCACTTCAATTTACTCTACTGTGTCAGTGTGCACTATATTTTTCACACTGTTACTTATAGTTATAGTTAGGTAGTTAGCCTTAGCATTTAGCAAGTTCCATTTTCTTCAACTTCAATCCCTTTCATTTGAATTACAATTTTCTCATAAATTAAAATTAACCTGTTCACCTCAATCTTTATTTTTTGGAAGTTCTTTCATTTAAATTATTTATTATTTATAAGAATTCATTTTCCTTTAGTTCAATCAGTGTGTATTCTATATATCATGAAGAGGTCTACGATCTTGCCATCTTGGGAATGAAATTTTATTGAAACACCACCTCAGCTACCTAGACATAGGAAGCTATGCATGATATACATCAAAGAATTAAACACTGTGTACTCTCAAGATCTGCATGAGTTAAAATATGTCTTAGTCGTATCATTCCTGAAAAGGGACAAATTATGCATGCCAATAAGGTCTATGCTACATTCCTAAAAAATTGCTAAAAGTCATAAATTCCATAGTGCTTTCCCTACTTGCTGACAAATGGTGTTACCTTCATGGTTGTTCCTTGCAGTTAACTTTGGTCATGCGAACTTAGCCTACTCGTTTAGTGTTTTTATTATTTTATTCCACTGTTTCTTGCTTAACTTGAACTTCCTCATGGCTTATGATGTAACAGTATGGCATTGATTGTCACTGGTTTAGTAATTAGT
>CM023954.1:31003292-31021699 GCA_013407115.1 Glycine latifolia
ATATATATATATATATATATATATATATATATATATATATATATATATTTCTTCCAGGAGAAGATCAGGAGGGCTTGCCCTATGGTAATACAGCTTAAAGGGTTGTTTCCAACTGGGCTGGTTCCTAATAGGGTTAATTCGGGCAGATCTTTCAGAGTCAGAGTTACCCTTTTCTGACTCGGCTTGGTCAAGTTTTGCCATCTATATTCCATTCATATACATGATTGGAATTAAAGGATCTATTCATGCTTTCCATATGCATTGATTGTTCTGATTTCTTTTCACTAGTCCTCGCTTCCACCCCATATATATATATATATATATATATATATATATATATATATATATATTAATCCGGCCTTCCTATCAACACTAACCTATATCCTGATCCAGGATTGAAAACATGCTATTCACACCCCTTTTTCTTCCGAGTTCCAATCTACACTTCTTGTATGACATCCCGGTCACACGAACCCAGATTTAGAGGATATGCTATCTACACCCCTTCTTATCCGAGTTCCAATTTACCCCATTCATCATAATTTTACCCTAATTACTATGTAATTACATTCATTATAACATTAAAGTGTCACGTGCCCACCCGAGACCTTACAATCACTGTCTTAGGCATACAAAAAAAATTGCTTATTCTTTACAAAAAATATTCCCTAATAATATAATATTGATACCTTTCACCTTCAGTATTTCAAATGAGTAAATGTGAAAAAAGGACCAGATTAATAATTTTTTTAAAAAAAAACCTAAAAAGAAAAAACCTAAAATAAAATAACAGTGAAGCAAATAAATTAAACACTTTTACTTACCTTATGAGTGATGTCCGTAAGTCACCGAGAGAGAGAAGGAAAATCGAGAAAGAGAAGTCGTAAGTCACCGAGAGAGGGAAGGCAAGCTGTGAAGCACCGAGTCACCGTGTCGACACGGTGAGAAGCGATCGACCCATGGCAAGGCGCGACGACGGCTGACGGCGGAGCAAAGAGGGAAGCGAACGGCATGAAGAAGCGTCTACAGCGAGAAGGGAGAAATAGCACAAAATGAAAGTCGCATGAAGTCCAGATTATATCTCAGGTAAAAAAATTTGTTTTTTTCCAGCAATGCCCCTTGACCGATTCGAACCCGGTCAAAGTCGCGTGTCGGAAGCAGTCAACGTATCAGAGTTGTTGACCGCATGTCCGACACCGTGTCGGTGAGTGTCGGCGCAAGTCGCGGTGGGTCGTGTGGGACACGATTCTCTCTGGTTTTGACCGTGTTCGTGGTTCATAGGGTACCAAAACACGTGAACAGGGAGATAGACTGAATTTTAGTCCTTGACCATTTTTCTGGTACCTGTCTATCAACTTTGTTTCCATAGAATTTATTAGATGGTCTATGGCCTCTAATTCTTTAAAAGCTTGCCGTGTTTAAAAACTCTACCTTAGTGCACATGTAACTAGAAGAAAAAAAAGGTAGACTTCTTTAAAAACAGGTCTTGTTTAAAAACTCTTAGTGCACATGTAACTAGAAAAAAAGGTAGACTTCTTTAAAAACAGGTCTTGTTTAAAAACTTTAACTTAGTACACATGTAACTAGAAAAAAAAGGTAGACTTCTTTAAAAATAGGTTATTATGGGACCCAAAAAAAGGTTGACCTCTCTTTGTATTTAAGGGGGAGAAAGTGAAAGAGACAAATGTGTTAAAGCTCATCTTAAACATAGAATATAAATTCTTTATCATTTGGGGGAATAGATGCGAAGAAAATAGGAGAGGTCTGTTTAGATTTCTCAGTTAGTCTATCATTATCATATTCTATTTCCATTCATATCAAAGCAATAAAAGATAACAAGAAACCAGCAAGTAAAAAATTAAATAATTCCCAACATAAAAAAGATAACTAAAAAAGATAACTAAGCTTGTTCCTTACTGCTAACTTGCTTGAATCAGCAGCAGCACTCTTTGAAACTATAACCTGATCTTCTTCAGTTTTCTGCCTCCATAATACTTTGCTCATATTTTCTTTCCTAATTGATAGATTTAACTTTAGCTATTAGCCTCTTGATGCGGTCAAGCACTCGGCCTTCAAAACTGTACACAGCAACATGATTTTTAGTAGGAAAAAAAGACCCTCCCTCTCTCACACACACAAAGAAAGCTTTGCATAAATATACTTCGCAAACTTTTTTTTAATAAAGAAGATAAGTTTTTTTAATAAAGAAGTTAACTTCCCTGGATCTTGAATAGTTTTTTCATATTCAGATAAAAAAACATCTAGAACTTGCAGCAAACAATCTAAAATAGAGACATTTTAAAGAGAAGCCAAACAAAGGGTAAGGGAAAAAAAGAACGCAACATGGCCTGTAATGTACAATATTAGAGGATCCCTTCCCATTATGAGACACATATTTTCAGCAATATCTAGATCACAGAAACATCAATTTTATATGATATATCTGAAATTGAAGACGACAATTGAAATATACCATTAAATCAATAAAGTCATCACTATTCAAAGGCAACAAGAAATATGGTTTTGAATTATAATAACAAAAATATAGGAATTATTAATAATAGAAAAAACTCTACCCTCATCTGTAGTTTTGACTTTTGATGAGGATATGCTAAAATTCTCGTGGATAGATTTTATTACATTACATATGATTAATTATAATTAATGTTTTAAATGTGATTTTAACGCTAAATATATAAGTCTAATCAATTAAAGATGTTATGACTATTATTTAATCAATTAAATTATATTAATCACTTAATATTAATTAATTCTTATTAGCTAAATATTTGCATAAGATTCTCAATAATGTAAATAAATTGAAATAACATTGCATAGAAAAAATATTTATTATAACTTCGTATGTATAATAATCATAAAATTATGCACAAAAATTTAAGAAGTAAATAAATAATATATGCATATAATTATTCAATAAGCTCATTAATATTAATGCGCATAAATTATTTATAATATTGCATGTTTAAATAAATACTATTAATAAACATACAATTTAAATAAATAAATAATTTAAAACATAACTCAAACAAGTTATTATATAAATAAATTAATTATGAGTAATATTAATTAATAATATAAATAATTATCAGTTAAATACATTTAAAGTATTTAATTTAAAATTTTAAATGTGATTTTGAAAATCGATTTTTTAAAAAATCAATGTGAAAGGCTACGTGGGTTAGAGTCGGGCAGAAACCTTCTAGAGATTTTTTTAATATTATTAATTGGTCAAGGCATGACCCACGTTAGGAGAAGCATAAAAAGAAACATGGAAAAAGAAACACAAACACAGAAAGAAAAAATGAAACGCGGATCACGGATTAAAAAAAAAAAGCATAGTCTTTAACCTTGAACCGGGTCATTATGATCCGCTGACCTATGTATCTGAATAAAAAATCTATTAGTTTTCGATCATTTTTAACATCGAAATTTATATTTTAATTTATAGAAAACTTAGAAACTCAATTTTCATATGATTTCAGGACTATACTATAATTAAAACGTTCAAAATAGAATATCCATATTTCAATAAAATAACATTTAAAAAATATGAATGTTAAACAAAGGCAAGACAGAGACAAAAAATAGACTCTAATACCAAATGTAAAATAAATATATATGTATGAAATTTTAACAAACATAAATAACATATTCAGATCAAATATTGAAAGGAGAAAAAAAAAATTTTATAGGTACCTACCTCTAGCTATTGCTATCAACCTTTCTTTATCCTTCACAATTTTAGCTTTCCAGATCAAACTCGATGGTGTGTTTTATGAAAATAAGAGTATACTTGATGATCTAAAACATAAAATACTCAATTCTATTTATAGAGCTTTGCGAGTTCAAACTTAAGGGATTAAGATCATGATTTAGTGGATTGAACGTACCCAATAAATAAACCACATACTATATCTCTTCTTCCATATTAATAGAAATAAAAAACAAAAACGTAAATCCAATAATACCATCTTTTTTCAATAAATATTAATTATTAATTAATTTATTGATTTTTATCAACAGTAAAAACCTAACTCATAATATATTTTTTTTCTTTTCTTCTTTCTTAACTATACAGCTAATTTTATATTTTTATAATAAATACTTAATAATAATGGCATTTAAATATGAAGATAGAAGTTCTAATAAATGCGGGCATGCGACATAACTACATAGGCAACAAGACAACAGTAACACCAACCAGATTAAATTACATCCGACAAAGATATCACCCTTCCCTTCTTCTGTAACAAGTCCATACACCCTCCAAGGGAAGGCCCATTATAACAATAACAATAGCACTAAAACACACGAAAATCAATGTTTTTCTACAAGCGTGTTGCTACATTACTGTGCCATCCGTCAAGTAGAAAAATGGAGAAGGGCGGGGGGGGTGCCCTTTAGCCAAAGTTGTCGCAATCTCTATCACAATAGGGAAGGGTGCATAGCACTGGTAGTGATAATTTTTGCATCAGAGAAAAGGCAAACCCACAAAGGATTGAACACGACAAGGTTACAAAAAGAGGAAGTGAGGTTGGGCCCCACTGATAGTGGACTAATCATTCATTTTTGTTTTTTCCTTTATTGTGGCATAATACCTCGTTTCTTTCTTCACACACGAACTACTACCATTACTCAAAACCACCTGATGTCCCTATCTTCTTCCAACTTAATAATTGAGCAAGGGCTTCAAAGGATTCATTTCACATTCATTCACACTCACCACAACCACAACACCCTTCGTACCTATGTTATTCTACAAATCAAAAACACAAAGATACGTACTAAATAAGTGATAAAATGATGCTGATTTCCAATTGTCCAAAAACACAAAGATAACGAACTAAATTGGCTTTAAATTGACGTCATCCATTGCTTACATTCCATACTCATTTTACAAAGAACCGATATTGTCTTTTTAAAAAAAAAAACGAAATAGACTTTAAATTTTGATTTTTTATAGAGCAGAAAGACGTAAGTGATAGGTTAGGAAATGAAAACTAACAATTTAAGTTAACTTATTGATTTGAAAAGTATTTGATAAAATTGACTAACAATTGATAATATATATATATATATATATATATATATTAGCTTTGTTTTTTTTTCAATCATAAGACTCACGTCCCAGTTTTTTCATTTACAAGTTCTAATTAAAATCTTGTTTTAAATTAAATCAACGACATTGTTAGTAGTTACAAAATTTTTTTTAATGGGTCAAGTAATCTTTCTAAATAATTTATCTTTCAAAAAATGTTAACATAATAAACCTGTTTTATATAGTCCTTTGCTTAGTCCTGAATGAGTCAAGCAACAAGCCTGCAATATAAAGTGTAACTGACTCTAACGTTACAACTATCATATTGCCAGGTCTTACATGTTATGCATGCAATTGATCTTTTAGATTTTAGTTTTTATCACTTCATTTTGTTTTATAATTTCTATCAAAATTGTCATATTATAAAGTGATATCAATTTACTGGGGGCGGAAACTCTAATATTATTGATGATAGTCTGCCAAAGCCACACAGAGCTCTTTACATAATGTGCTATTTATAAGCACCAAAACCCTAAACAATTCAAATTCAAATCTAAACAATATCTTCTCTAATATCTTTCTATCCATATCTTATCTATCTTCATATCTTATCTACTCATATCTTTTCACATATCTCTTTCAAATTTAAACTACGTAACTAACAATATTTATTTAAACGTTTATCCTAACAAAATCCCCCCATAAACTTTAAATATTTCTTCTCTCTCTCATTCCCATCATCTTCTTGCAATTCTCCAGCAGCAACGTCGGCAGTGGCTTTGTGAATATATCTCCGACTTGTCCTCGGCTCGTCACATAACTCAACTCTACCTTCTTCTCTTTTACTTGATCTCGG
The DNA here is from genome assembly GCA_013407115.1 of Glycine latifolia. NCBI lineage: Eukaryota > Viridiplantae > Streptophyta > Magnoliopsida > Fabales > Fabaceae > Glycine > Glycine latifolia. Next base: position 31,009,208 of record CM023954.1, read on the forward strand.
ATGAAATGAAACCTGACATCAATATGCTTGCTTCTCTCGTGATTAACCGGGTTCTTCGCCAACTCAATTGCCTTGATCTCTTCATCCATGGCACTTTGCCACTTCTCATCTCGGATTGCTTCTTCAAATCTTATCTCTTCGGAATCTGTCAACAAACAAACAAGATGAGCTTCGTTTGTTGACTCGTACAAATCCTGCAAACTCCTCATCCGGGGTCGTCTCATCTCGTCTTCATCATCTATCTCGGTCCTTGCCGGGATCCAACTCGTTGATCCTTCTTCCTTGTCTTCTATCACCATCTTTTCGGGATCTGATTTGATCTCGGATGGACTACTCCAATTCCACTCATCGCCTTCATTCACTTTCACATCTCGGCTTATCAATACCGTCTTGGTGCTGGGATCTAACAGCTTATATCCCTTCGTCTTCTCGTCATATCCAATGAAGATATACTTCCTGCTCTTGTCATCTAACTTGCTTCTTTGCTGATCCGGGACATGTGCATATGCCACACTCCCGAAAACTCTCAAATGGTCCACTGCTGGCCTTTGGCCCGTCCACAACTCCTGTGGAGTCTTTCCATTCAATATGGAATGCGAACATCGGTTCTGTACATATACTGCAGACAGAACAGCTTCCCCCCCAAAACTCCTTCGGCATATTCTTTGTCTTCAACATTGATCTCACCATGTCAACAATGGTTCGATTCTTCCTCTCTGCTACTCCATTTTGCTGAGGCGAGTATGGTGCCGTCAAGAATCTTCTGATGCCATACTCCTCGCAGTACCTCCTAAAAGCATTTGATGTGTACTCTCCTCCTCGGTCTGATCGTATCGACTTGATCCTCCTTCCAGTTGCATTCTCAATCATCATTTTGAACTTCTTGAACACTTCAAACACCTTGGATTTTTCTTCCAGCATATACACCCAAGTTTTACGACTGTAGTCATCAATAAACGTAACAAAATACCTCTTCCCACTGAAGGACCCGGGAGTAATGGGTCCACACACATCGGTATGAATTAGTTCCAGTGGTCGCCGTGCTCGGTATCTGGCCGACCTCTGAAATGGACTCCTCGTATGTTTGCTCAGCACACAATCTTCACAGAATCTCTTTTCACATTTCATTCTCGGCAATCCGGTCACCAATCTCTTATTTACCATCTCGGCCAGGCTTCCAAAATGTAAGTGCCCAAACCGACGATGCCACAAGGATGCTTCATCATTCATCTCGGCTTGCAAACAGCCGACCTCCACACATCTCAAGATTAACTTGAACATTCTGTTCTTCTCCATCGGCACTCGGGCTATCAGTCGCCCTTGCTTCTCCTTCAATAAAAGAACTCGGTCTGTCATAATAACCGAGTAGCCTTTCTCCATCAATTGTCCCACACTCAGAATATTACTCTTGAGTTCTGGCACGTAATACACATCTTGTATACGTCCAACTCGTCCATCTTTCTGCAAGAAACTAATCGTACCTCGGCCTTTCACGCCGACCTTTGAAGCGTCTCCAAACGATACATGTCCGGCTTCTATTTCTCTCAAGCTACTAAACAAGTGTTTGTACCCACACATATGATTACTTGCACCAGTGTCTATAAACCACTCCATCTCGGATGTCTGGTTAGCTACACTTCCAGCCATCATCAACATTCCTCCATCTTTTACTTCTTCTGCAGCATAATTTGCAGTTTCATTCGTTCTTCTCTCAGCTCGGCAGTCCTTCGCAAAATGACCAACTCGGCCACAATTGTAACATCTATCCGAGTTGTTGCAATCTCTCGAATAATGTCCGTACTTTCCACATTTAAAACATTCTACATTTGAATGTCGGCCTCTTCCACGTCCTCGGCCTCCTCGCCAATTCTGCTGACTTGATTCAGCCTGCTCCTTGTTCCAGCCTTCTTGACCTCGGCCTCTACCAGCTCGGTCATATCCACGTCCTCCTCGGCCTCGTCCTCTACCTCGAAAATTTTGAGAGTAGAGCGCTTTCTCGTCCTTGACTGAAGCTTTCGTCTGAAGTGCTTGCTCCAGTGACTCCTCTTTCTTCTTTTTCTTCCTCTGTTCATGCGCCTCCAATGAACCAGCAAGTTCGTCAACGGTGAACGTTGCTAAGTCCTTTGACTCCTCAATCGCACATACTACATTCTCGAAGTCATCAGTGAGAGACCTCAGAATTTTCTCCACCACTCTGGCATCGGGCAGTATCTCTCCGCTTCTCTTTAATTGGTTCACCATGGTCTGAATCCGAGTAACGAAATCGGATACGCTTTCTCCTTCCTTCATCTTCATTGCCTCCAACTCTCCTCTGAGGGTTTGAAGTCTGACTTGCCTGACTCGATCGGCTCCCTTGTAGACATTCGCAAGAATGTCCCACGCCTCCTTTGACGTTGTTGCGCCAGCAATCTTCTCAAATCCGGAATCATCAACAGCCCGGAGCATCATGTACAACGCGCCTTTGTCTTTCAATCGCATCTCCTTCAACGTTTTGTTCTGCGCCGCCGTGTATCCTGTCGTGGATTGTGGTTCTTCGAAACCATCATGGACAATCTCCCAACTATCATTAGCTCCCAACAGAGCCTTCATCTGGATACTCCAGTTCTCATAATTAGCCTTCGTAAGGCGGGGTAATGGCAGACTACTACTCGGACCACTCTCCATTCTCTCTCAGCTCTGATACCAATTTGATATCAGTTTATTTAATTTACTGATATCTCACAGGCCCACTCTCTCACACACACACTGGTGCACTCACACAAACACAAACACACAATTTACTGGGGGCGGAAACTCTAATATTATTGATGATAGTCTGCCAAAGCCACACAGAGCTCTTTACATAATGTGCTATTTATAAGCACCAAAACCCTAAACAATTCAAATTCAAATCTAAACAATATCTTCTCTAATATCTTTCTATCCATATCTTATCTATCTTCATATCTTATCTACTCATATCTTTTCACATATCTCTTTCAAATTTAAACTACGTAACTAACAATATTTATTTAAACGTTTATCCTAACATAAAGTATCAGCGTAAGAGCTTATTATTCATACATGGACTCCCGCTGCACACGCCAATTTTGTTGTGCATGATCAATTTCCATAATATGGGACCATATATTTCTGTTTCTGAACCCATTGGCTTTAAATTAACGTCACCCATTGCTTACATTCCATACTCATTATACTTTACGTGTTAGAACTCCTGAAAAGCAGAGGATGCATCTGTTGATAAAAACAATTCATAAAAGTATGGGGTGGTTTCTGTTTCTTGTCCTGAGTTTCTTGCTTTCTCATTTTCCTTCACAAACGTTTTCATTGGTGCCATCATGCAACCATGATGAAGCCTCCGCCTTGCTTAACTTCAAGAGCTCATTTACTCTCAATTGCTCTTCTCACTCTTCTGATTGGTGTGAGTCTTGTTATCCAAAGACAGAATCATGGGAAAATGGTAGGAACTGCTGCTTGTGGGATGGGGTGAGTTGTGACACCAAGTCAGGTCACGTAATTGGCTTAGACCTTAGCTGCAGTTGCCTTCAAGGTCAATTTCATCCCAACACCACTCTCTTCAAACTCATTCATCTTCAAAAACTCAACCTTGCCTACAATGATTTTTCCAATTCTCCAATGCCTAACGGCTTTGGTGATCATGTGGCTCTTACTCATCTAAATCTATCTGCCTCTGCATTTAGTGGTGTTATTCCATCTAAAATCTCTCACCTCTCAAAATTAGTTTCGCTTGATCTCTCATTACTTGGAATGAGAATTGAAGCAACAACCCTGGAAAATGTTGTTGTAAATGCAACTGATATAAGGGAGCTCACCCTTGATGGCCTAGACCTGTCTTCCATTAAACCGAGCTCTCTATCTTTGTTAGTGAATTTTTCATCCTCTTTGGTCTCTCTTAGTCTTGGAGATACAGCAATGCAAGGGAAGTTAGCAAATAACATACTCTGTTTACCCGATCTTCAAAAGCTTTATCTGTCTCATAATTATTATCTTGAAGGTGAACTTCCAGAGTTCAATCGGATCACTCCTCTTAGATACTTGGATCTCTCTTTCACTGCCTTTTCGGGAAAACTTCCCAATTCCATTAACCATTTGGAGTCTCTTAACTATTTGGATTTTTATTCATGTGACTTCGAAGGACCTATTCCTCTGTTTTTATCTAATCTCACGCAACTAAAACACTTGGACCTTGGTAGGAACAATTTCAGCGGTGAGATTCCATCATCTCTTTCAAATCTTCAGCATCTTACTCTCTTAGATCTTTCAGATAATAATTTTGGTGGTGAGATCCCCGATTTGTTTGACAAGCTTAGCAAATTAGAATATTTATCTCTTTCCAGCAATAACCTAGTGGGCCAACTGCCATCATCATTGTTTGGGCTAACTCAGCTTAGTCATTTAGGTTGTTCACACAATAAATTAGTTGGCCCAATTCCAGACAAAATTAGTGGACTTTCAAATTTAATTTTTCTGGATTTGTCTTATAACTCCCTGAATGGAACAATTCCCCTATGGTGCTTTTCTTTGCCATCGTTGTCAACCTTAGATCTTGGTGGGAATCAGCTTACTTGGCCAATTGGTGAATTCTCTTCTTTTTCCTTGGATTTTTGTGATCTGTCTTATAACAAGCTACAAGGTAATATCCCCAACTCAATGTTTCATCTACAAAATCTCACTGTGTTGATACTATCTTCAAACAACTTGAGTGGCCTTGTAGATTTTCACAAATTTTCCAATCTGCAATTTCTAGAAAGTCTTGATCTCTCTGACAATAATTTTCTCTACCTCAGTTTCAACAGTACTGGGGGTGACTACACCTTTCCCAACCTTCGATCATTATTTTTATCTTCATGCAATATCAATAGTTTCCCAAAACTCCTTAGTGGGCTAAAATATCTTGAAACTTTAGATCTATCAAGGAACCAAATTCATGGCAGGATTCCAAAATGGTTTAATGGCACAGGGAAAGATACTTTGTCTTTTTTAGACCTTTCTCATAACCTTCTAACATCGGTTGGGTATCTCCGGCTCTCATTGGCGGCCATGCAATACATTGACCTTAGCTTCAACATGTTGCAAGGAGATATTCCAATTCCCCCTTCTGGCACTAAATTCTTTTCTGTCTCAAATAACAAATTGACTGGACACATTTCTTCAGCTATTTGCAATGCAAGCTCCCTCCAGGTTCTCAACTTGGCTCACAATAACCTCACAGGCAAGCTTCCACAATGCCTTGGAACCTTGCCTTACCTTTCAGTTTTGGATCTACGAAGGAATAACCTTAGTGGAATGATACCCAGAAATTATCTTGAGACAGAAGCATTGGAGACTATGAATTTTAATGGCAATCAATTGGAGGGACCATTACCTCGGTCTATGGTCAAATGCAAAAAACTAAGAGTTCTGGACATTGGAGAAAATAATATACAAGATACATTTCCTAGCTGGCTAGAGTCACTTCCACAGCTTCAAGTCCTTGTTTTACGTTCTAACAGGTTCAATGGTACCATCAATTGTTTGAAGTTGAAGAATGCTTTTCCCATGTTGCGGGTTTTTGACATCTCCAACAATAAATTCACTGGCAATTTGCCAACAGCTTGCATAGAAGACTTTAAGGGAATGATGGTGAATTTCGATAATGGTCTGCATTATATGTCGGCCGAAAACTATTCCTCACGTTGCTATGATTCTGTGGTAATCACCATAAAAGGAAACACTTATGAGCTTGAGAGGATCTTAACTACTTTCACAACTATTGATTTGTCAAATAACAGATTTAGAGGAGTGATTCCAGCAATCATTGGAGAGTTAAAGTCACTCAAAGGGCTTAACCTTTCCCACAACAGAATCACTGGTGTTATTCCACAAAACTTTGGCGGTTTGGAAAATCTAGAATGGTTAGACCTCTCTTCAAACATGCTCACGGGAGTGATTCCAATAGCATTGACCAATCTTCACTTCCTCTCTTCCTTAAACCTTTCACAAAACCAACTGGTGGGGATGATACCAACAGGTAAACAGTTCGACACATTCCAGAATGATTCCTATGAAGGCAATCAAGGGCTATGTGGTTTGCCTTTGCCAAAAGCTTGCCACAATGATGAAAAACTGCCAACAGATTCAGAAACATCTCTGCATGATGAAAAATTCAGGTTTGGTTGGAAACCCGTAGCTATAGGATATGCATGTGGAGGGGTATTTGGAATACTATTGGGTTGTATTGTCTTCTTTCAGAAACCAGAATGGTCAATCAGTTTTGTTGAAGGCATTCTTAATCAAAGAGTGAGAAAGAAGAGCAACAGATCTAATGCAAGTACAAGACGATACAATCAAGGTCGTTAAAGGAACTGAGAATCAGTCCACACTGGGAATATATAGAAGGTAAGTGAAATTTTAATGTGCTTTAAATTTTACATGTTAGGTGTTACTTTATGAAAAATTGTATCATAATCTTCAATCTGATAATCCCTAACCTGATAATTATGCAACATACAGGTGTCAAGTTGATGTCCCATATAGTGAATGCCATTTCAGTTGAGGTCATTCTTCTACTCCATTCTATTTTTGTCCCTTTGGTGTTGCTGAACGTGATGTTGAACATGTTGAAAATTTTGTAATGACAAGTTTACTCTTTCAATTCGTGTGTTGTAATATGCGTATAAGTTATGAATTTTTTTTTACTTGATCTTGTGTCATTAGTGTGTTGAATAGCAGGAATTTATGTCCTTATATCTTTAGTGTACCAGCTAAATTGAATGCAAGAACTTGTAGACTTGTAGTTTCCTTCAGTATCTCTTTGACTGTAAACTTGTGATCAAAGTCTGGCAAGTAAACATGACTGCCTCCTTTTACCCAATTCGATCTGCTATAAATTGCTGAAGCACTTAAACTTCGATCATGACTCACAAAGTATTAGTCCCGTACAGTAAGTACTGCGTACGTAGTATGATGAACAAACAATAGCCCCATACAATAAGAACACATACAATTGGAAGGTTTCTAACTAGCTCTCGCAATTCGAACAGGAATTTAACACCTCTTAATATCAGCAACACATGGCGTGTCTGTAATTTGTCCGTGTATTTTTTTATTTAATTTTTATGCTAAGTAACCTTTGATAGGAGATAAGTTTTTGATTTTTTAGATATAATAGGTTGGGAAACTTATTAGTTTTCCATATTTATCATGTATTTTAAAAAATAACATTCTTTAAAAAAGATATATTTCGAGAATATTGTTTATACAAATTCTCTCGAAAACGTTTTTACACGGGAAGGTAGGAATCTTATTTTCATAGGTTTAATTTTTTCTTTATTATAGTAAATATATCATGTTATTTTTTATTAAATTATATAATGTGATAAATAATTAAAATAATCAATAAAAATATATGTAATTCTTTGATTCTTAAAAAATTTATCAATAAATTTTCAATGACACTATCTAAACAAATTTTATTCATTCATAAGAAATATAATTTGTAAAATTCAAGAATTCTTATTAAATGCCACAAATATATTTATGTGCTTGCCTGCAAGACAACAAATTAGTTTGGTTAGTCATACAATATATAGTGATAAAGCATCATGGTCATGTGGATATTGCTTTGGTGAACTAGTATTTTAAATGATACATTTTGACCATGTAGATAAATTGAAGGTTTTTTCACCGTTTTGGGGCAAAAATTTTTTTTTTAATCAACAAGTGGAGACAAATTTTAAAAAAAATTACTGTTTTGAATAAGTTGTGTCACCTGACACCATTTTAGCCTCATAAGTGATGCTACCTGAATCAACTCTTTTTTCTTTAATTTGATTTTTTAATTTTTTTTGTAAACCAATTCGAAAAAAGTTGTACAACTTTTTTTTAATTTGTATTCAGAAGTTGTAAAGGTAGTTATAATATTAAAGTCGTAACTAAATTTACGACTTGTAAGCTATGTTCTATTTTTTTGTTTTTTGATTTTTTTGTTTTTTTTAAATATGTTTTGTTGTATTATATATATATATATATATTCATTAGTTTTTATTTTTTTCATTAATTGGTTTATATTTGATTTTTTTCACTGTATGTTTTAGTTATAATTTTCTGTAATTTTTTAAAGAAAATAAAAAAGTAGTTTAATTTTTTAGCCACGAACTGAAGCTTTAATTTACCAAAAATATAACATTGAATAAACATGAAAACGTAAGGTACGTAGGCTACGACTTTAAAGTCGTGAGGCCTCAAGCTTAATTTGCAAAAGAAATTAATGTTCATGGAAAGGATACAGTAGGTTGTGCCAGTAATATTTCAATTTAGAAATTTTATTAATAAATATTTTCATTAGTGTGGGAATGACCTTTTGACCCTTAACAAAAACAAAACAATTTTTTATGGAAAGGATGTTTGTCTGTGTGAGAGATTAATCTCCTTCGATGCTGCATCTCTGTAGGCAAAAACAAAACAAAGCGGGCGAGGATTCCTACGCCAAAAGGATGAAGAGTATACACCGCTAAACATACAACGCAATACTCGGTCTCCCCACCTTGAATGCACTGGGAGCAGTTGTGTGAATCACACACCTAGTGATGAAATTCTTGAGCAACCACTTGCAGCTGATCACGATACGTTCGTTCTTCTCAATGTTTATTAACTTGTAAAGAAAAATTATATTATTTAGTATATTTTAATAAAATAAATAAATAATAAAAATTCAAAAATTATCAGAAAAAACAATCATATTAATTAATTCAAAAATTCATATGAATTGAGTTTTATATAATTTACATGATTCTGAATAATATTGAAGGTCAGCGTATTGAAATTATTTATAATTAAGTTTTTGTCCTGTTCAGTATTTTAAGTTATTTTTTATTTTTGATTTATATTTTATTTTGTGTAATCTATAATTTTTAGCTAGGAAAAAAAAATTAATAGCATACTAGTTTATATATTATAACATATTATAAATTTCAATAGCGTACCGAAGCATATACCGACTGTGTATATCGTCAACATACCAATTTTTCGTAAGCTCACGAACCCGAATCTGTACCACGTACCGGAGCGTACGTCAAATTATGTGACCATGGTCAAAACTATTCTTCTAGATACTACGATTCTGTAGTGGTCACCATTAAAGGAAACTCTTTTGAGATGGAAAGGATCTTAAATACTTTGACAACCATTAATTTATCAGATAACAGATTTGAAGAAGTGATTCCAGCAATCATTGGAGAGTTGAAACACTAGAAGATCTTAACCTTTCCCACAACAGAATCACTTGTTTTATTCCACAAACCATTGGTGGTTTGGGAAATCTAGAATGGTTAGATCTCTCCTCAAACATGCTCGTGGGTGAGATTCCTATGGCATTACCAATCTTTACTTCCTCTCGGTCTTAAACCTTTCACAAAACCAGCTGGTGGGGAAGACACCAACAGGTAAACAGTTTGACACATTTCAAAATGAATCCTATCAGGGCAATCAAGGTCTATGTGGGTAGTCTTTGACAAAATCATGCCACAATGGGGAAAAACAGACAACAGATTCAGCAACCTTTGAGCATGATGAACAGTTCGGGTTTGGTTGGTAACCCATGTCTATAGGATATGCTAGTGGAAGGGTATTTGGAATACTGTAGGGGTATGTTAAATTCTTCATTCTGAAGCCACAATGGTCAATAAGGTTTGTAGAAGGCATTCTTAATCAAAGAGTGAGAAACAAGAGCAACAAAACTAACGCAAATACAAGACGACACAATCCACATCGTCATAGGATCTGAAAATCAGTGCACACATGTTGCACTGGTTATAACAAGTGTAATTTAAATTTGTTTTACATTTTACAAGGTTAATGTTACTTTATAATTATATGAAGTTTTATTATCATCCTTTATCTGATATATAATTCCTTATCTGCTAGGTTATGGAAACTCAGATGTCACGATTAATCTTCCCTTATTTTGCAAGTTGTTTGTCTGTTGCTGTTGGTGTCACGTTGATGTCCCTTAGTGAATGCCATTTCTCAGTAGGTTCTTTTTAGTCTATTTGGGAAGAGGTGGTCTTGAACGTGATGTTGTGTACGTTGCTAGGTTTGTTAGTTTTATTTTATTTTTTCTGGTAGTACGAGTGTTTTAGAAAGTTATAACCTTTTTAAATCGATTATATCTATTCTAAAAAATTTAGTTATTGAACAGTTATTTTGCTACCATTCTAAAAAGATAACATTTTAGTTCTGTTGGTTTCTACAACCAATCTAAAATGTTTAATTTTTTAGAATGGTTATTTCCTACAACCAATCAATATATATATATATATATATATATATATTTTACTCAACAGAAACCTCACAACAGCAAGAAAAATCAAGAGATTTTTTGCATAAAAGACAAGCAATGTTTTACTTAAAGCAAGAACACTCTTTCATAAACATTAAAGTGCTAAGACATATTTTCAAGTATCTCATTTTCTTATATTGTGAACATTAGATTACAGAAAAGAAAATGCATAAACATCTTGCAAAAGACATGAGGCACCCATGGCATAACCATTATTGCCCCAAGGAGTGAAATTGCAAGACCAGTGGCCCCATGCCAAAGTTGGGGTAAAATGGGTTAAAAATTAAAAAGTTTGAGGTAAAAAGCGAAATTAAGCCAAATTTCAATAAATCTTCATTCTTAAATATTTAAAATGAAAGGTAGTCAACTTCACATTTCACTTGATTTTAGATCCATGTGCATGAATTTATTTATATTATATATTTTTAATATTTGTCGCTTTGCTTTTTTAAATGTGCGTATGTAAATAAAATTAATTTTAAAATAATTTAGTATTATATAAGATATAATTGCATTAAAATTACATATAATGTTTTAAAAATGTTTAGTTATTCAAAATTTATTGAGTTATTTTTTCCTAATAATAATAATGGTACAGTACCTATATGAAATTTATAAATAAATAAAAATATAATAGATATGAATATAATATAACATAATTAATTACTTATTTTAACAATTATATATGAAGAAATAAATTATATGAATGATGAGTGTAACACTTCAAATTTTAAATACTAGAAGTATATCATAAGCATAAATTATTCACAAAGTGCCACTAAAATTGTTGTTGGAGACATAAAAAATCCTCAATCTGAGAAAGGTGTGTTTGGCTTTCCTATAAGTCATGCATTTAATTAATTGGTACTCTACTTAATTTTGTTCACTTCATTTTGTCTTTATCCTTTATAATTTCTGTCAAAGATGATCTTATCATGTATCAGTGTCAAGATCTTGCAAGTCATACATTGACCCCCATTCCACATGGAATTTATTTCTGCAATCTCAATTTTCACATTATACGTGGGATCTTATTTTTCTTAAGTAGCCGGATTTAAGTTAACGTTCATCCATTGCTTAATTAGATTTCATAATCATTATACTTTTCGCGTTTGAACTCCTGCAAAGCAGAGTATCGAAACAAGGGTTTCGAACTTTGAATATGTTGATGAAAACATTCTTTTGGGTTGAGAAAAAGAACCGATATTGTTTTTTTCTTTAAAAAAAACTAAATAGACTTTATATTTTGATTTTATATAGAGCAGAAAGACATAAGTGATAAGTTAGGAAATGTAAAACTAACAACTTAAGTTAACTTATTGAATTGAAAATATATACTACCTTTGTAAAAAAAATTTCATTCATAAAACTCGTGTTTGAGTTTTTTCATATACAATGCTCTAATGAAATATTGTTTAAAATATCCTAATTCAGTTCCATTTAAACCAATAATATTTAAGCCGGCTTTTGCTTAGGCCTGAATGGGTCAAGCAACAAACCTGGAATATAAAAGTGTAACTGACTTCTCCCATTACAACTATCATATTGCCAGGTCTTACAAGTCATGCAAATGATTGATCTTTTAGTTTTTAGTTTTAATCTTTTCATTTTGTTTTATAGAATTCTATCAAAATTGTCATACTATAAAGTATCAGCGTCAAGAGCTCATAATTCATACATGAAAAGCACAGTATCTTTGAATCTGTTGATCAAAACAATTCATAAAAGTATGAGGTGGTTTCTATTTCTTGTCCTAAGTTTCTTGCTCTCTAGTTTTCCTGCACAAACGTCTTCATTGGTGCCATCATGCAACCATGATGAAGCCTCCGCCTTGCTTAGCTTCAAGAGCTCACTTACTCTCAATAGCTCTTTTCGTTGGTGAGTCTTGTGGGCTGGGGTGAGTTGTGACACCAAGTCAGGTCACGTAATTGGTTTAGACCTTCGCTGCAGTTGCCTTCTGTTGGTGGGCCTCCTCAAGTATTGGGCCAACCACTATAATAAAAAAAAAATGTTATATCTATGACCTAATAAAAGACAGAAAGCGCTTCACTCTTTTCTAAATTTTCTTTTCTTCAGCCGTCGTTAACGAGAGAAAGAATAAGGAGATATTTTGCTTACTTTGCGATATTGGTTGGATACTCATTCGTGCTCTG
>CM023954.1:31025029-31041820 GCA_013407115.1 Glycine latifolia
ATATTTTGAAGTAAGTTGAAAAAGATTTTCATTAAAAATCAATAATAATAAGAGAATATGTTAAGGCGTTACACTTGGAATAGTCTTTGGAGCTTGTTGTGGATTTCTCTTGCATAATAAGTGGGAACAAATATTTCTCTCAAGCACATCTTCATGTCATTCCAGCCATTTATTCTTTGTCTCTTTAACCTCCCTATTCCATTTAAACTTGGTTCCACCACACCAAAGCATAGCCACCAAATTCAAGAGTTGCTAGAATCACTTTCTTTTCTTCATCAAATTGTTGGCATGATAAAATTTGTTCTACTTTCATCTCCCACTCAAAGTAAGCTTTAGGATCATAAGTGCCAAGGAAATTTAGAATTTTTATTTTCACTCCACTCAATCCTCCATTCCTCCCTTCTCTCTCTTCTCTCCTAAACCTCCAATCTCCTTCCTCTCTATTTTTCCTCCTATGATTGTTTCTTCTATTATTTTCTCTCCTATCATTATTTTCTCTCCAATCCTCCCCTCTTATTCCCCTCATCTTCATAATTTCCTCTCCATGAGAGGATGCATACTCACTCATCCTCCTATCACCATAAGCCTCTCCATCCACACTTCCAATGAGATTACTCCTTCTTTGTAATTCCTCAAATCTTGCATCCATCTTGGTTTGTAAGTCTTCCATTTGTTTTGTAATGACTTTCATCAATCTAGAGGTATTAGGTGACCAAGCTTCTTCTCCTCTTGAGCTCATCCTTCAAAATAAATGGTTAGCAAAAACACAAGTATATAACGAAATCCTCACCACTCTCTAAGTGTTTGCCACTCACACTTGTGTTTGCACACTTTATCGTGGATTTTTCTTTAATGTTCTCTCTTGCCTTTTTCCACTCTAGCTTCTCTATAGTTCTTAAGCAACACTCTCAATCCAATCAAGGTTCTTTACTATAGTGAAATAGGAAACAATTCTAGGCTAGACTCAAGAGTCCAAGAACAAGATAACTCTAAGACAAAACCTTGGAATTTTTAGAGACAAGCAACAAAAGCAATTTTTTTTGGAAAAGCACAAACTCAAAGTGGAATTTAATGAGACAACTCAAGGATAATGGCTGTACCAAATTGCACAAGGAGGATATACGAATCAAAATTCAATTGTTAGAAGCCAAATTTCATAAAGTTTGCATGTCATACAAGTTCACTTAGTTTTGTAGTTCAAAAGAATTTTTAAACTTGTAACCTTTGCAACTTTCTTTGCTTCTAAACTCTGTTTTTACTTTGAATTTTCCAGCCACCAATTTAATAATTTCTAGGCTGCACTCAATTGTTTTTCCAGCCACCAATTCACAACTTTTTGGGCTGCACTTAATTGTTTTTCCAGCCTCCAATTCACAAACTTTTTGTGTTGCACTTAATTGTTTTTCCTTTTGTACAAGTTCAAGAATTCTTAAAGAAATTTAATGAATCAAAAAAACTATGTATAAAAATTTTAAAAGTTTGCTTCTAACAACCCACTTCTGTTTAGGCATGAGATTAGAATAAAAAAAAGTGGTTATACAACACACAAACTACTACCAACACAAGTTACAATAATCAAAACTAGAAAATTAGAAAAAATATCAAGAACAAATGAAAAACATGAAGATCAAGAAGAACAAGAAGACAAGAATTTAACAAGAATTTGAAGCTAAACACAAAGGTGGGTGGCGGAATTCAACACAAAGCCCACACCACCAAAAAAATTTCACGCAAGCTTCAAGAGACTAGGAAAATAAGAAGATTTATGGTTTTTGGATAGGTGCAATTTTTTTACCTTTGAAGAAGTTTTTAGAACTAAACTTGAAGAAGAATTTCACAAAGATTAGGCTCTAGATACCACATGATGTAAGGCTGAACCCATTAGCCCTTAAATTCCCAAATTTTCCTTGTAATGAAACCCACTCTTCAAGATTCCTCAAAGAACTTGTTAGAATCAAAGAAGCTAAAGCAAAAGATTCAAAGATGATGGAAGCAAATGTGTTTTGATATTTTACATGCCCACTCAATATGATGGCATTTGTAAATTTTGTTTAAAGCTTGGTTTATGAGAAAAAGCCTTATAATCCTCATTAGCTTTTTGATAATTCATGCATTACATTCATTGATAGGATTTGATCATGTTGTTATATGAAAAGTTGTAGAATTTCATAAAGGCATTTAGATTTGTGTAAAATAGTTTTTCACTGCTTTAATCGATTACCTAGGTGGTATAATCAATTACAGGCTTGTTAGTGTTTTCTGGAAAGTGCCTTATGAATATTTTAATCGATTACCATTGGTTCGTAATCAATTAAATAAGCTTTACACAGAATTAGGAATTTACTGGAATAATCAATTATCTTGGGAAATAATCGATTACATAAGCTTCTGCATGATGATACACATCATATTCATCTGAATTAATCGATTACCAGATGTTTGTAATCGATTATATATGCATTGTTAAGTTTTAGACATGTTTTGGCTTAATCAATTAAATGGGTATTTAATTGATTACTTGAGTGCATTATAAAACTATGTTTTTCTGGCTTAATCGATTACATGGTGATATAATCGATTATTCTGTTCGTTTCAGATTTCCAGATTTCTGATGAACAATTTAATCGATTATATAGGTAAAATAATCGATTACTATAAGTAAAATAATCGATTATTGTGATGAATTAATGGATTACAGTTGGTTGAAACTATTTTTTTATAAATAAGAAAGCTGGGTCTGAATGAAAAAGACAAGAAAGAGAAATATTCGTGAATACCCTTTTAGTTTTCATTCTCTGAGAGCTTTCAATTGTTCAAAGTCTGAAATTAGGGAGAAAGTCAAATGTGTTAAGATCTACTTGTGTGTTGAGCCTTAATACTCATTATGTGTGAACATCTATGCAAGCTAGTGCTTAAAGAAGTGTCAAGAAAGCATGGTAGTCATCATCTTAGGTTGACTGAATCATTCATATCATTTTAGTTGCTAAGGAATATGAGGTTTTCTAGGGAGAAGAACAAAGAAGGGATCTCTGGTTCTTGGTCTTTTGAAAGGTCTATAGGAAGTAGATTTTGAATTTTACCTAAGGTAGGTAAGAGAGACCATTGTTGTAAGCTTGTAAAGAAAATATATTTGTTATGGTGGAACTCTAACCTAGATTGGGTTGGAAGGAAACTGGATGTAGCCTCTGGGATTGAGAGGTGAACCAGTATAAATCTTGTGTGCATTTATATTTCAATATATGTTTCATTGAATTCTTAAAGTATTGAATTGTTTGTCATATAAATTTGGTTTCAGCACAAGTGTTATTTGGTTGATGAAGTGAAGTGACTTGCAATTGGTTTTAAATAAGATACGGTCCTTTTGAAATCTTCCGTTGTTACATATTTTAGAAGAAAATTTTAAAACTCTGAGGTAAAACCAATTCACCCCCCTATTGGTTTATTTGCATAAGTGTTCATTGTATTTTCAGAACTCAAGCTTCGTCACTTTCACGTGAACCCAAGGACTGGAAGAAGCTTCAATTTGCTGCAATGGAAAATGGAAGAAGGAAAGAGATGAAGATGGAAGACACCATGGAGAAGAGCTCCAATAAGTCTAGGAAGAATCGCCACAATAGCATAGTGAAGCCATTGATAAGAAACAAGAGGTTCTTGCGCAAGAACGAGAGAAACTCTCCACAAATTTCAGATTTTTATTATGACATCAAAAGTGTTTACATTCAGTTCTTGGCAGCCATATATAGCCACAAAATTACAACCAAATGCAAGGTAAATGACACATGCAAATGAAGCTTGTAATGTAAACTAATGAAGCCTAAATGCAAGCTAATGAAACTTGAAATGCAAGCTTCTCCTAGTTGACTCTTGGCTGATCTCCACGTGCCAATGGTGCAGTATTTTAGCTTCTAAGTTCAGCCAACAAGCTTTCATAGGTGCTACAAGAATTATACACAAGTGCACCTACACTTCTTTACACAATTGCACTAAAAATCCTTTTTATTTCCACTACTTTTGCTACTAACAAGTGCTGGAATTTATGGAATTAAATTGAACTTGAGACAACAAAATCCAGCCCTTGTTATTCTTGAGTTGCTATGCTTCTTCATGCTTGTCCAAGTTAGCTTTGATGTGGTCTTGATGGGCTTGAGTTCTAGCTCTTGCCATGGGTTCTCTAAAGCTAACCAAAGGAAGTGCTTCAAGTTCTCCCTCTTGACTTTGAGATTGCAATGGTCCTCCATCATTCTAATAGAAGATTTTGGATGAAGAAATGATAGGTAAATTTGGTGAAGGGCTACGGTTTGAGTGAGAAGAGAAGAGAAAATAAAAGCAAAAGTGAAGAGATATAAGGAGAAAGTGAACGTGAGATTGAGAGAGAGCATGGAACATGCAAAAAAATTTTAAATCAAGGAGTATTTATAATAAAAAATCTAGTTAGGATGTAACTTAGTTAGTCTTTGGTTTGGTTCTAATGTAACTAAGTAATCATGACCTAAAGATATTTTAATCTTATGCATTAAATGCATGCTTACCAAGCAAAAAACAAAGATTCCCTTCATTAAATAGCTAAGTGTACGTGGAAACGTGGAAGGCTTCTTGAAGATGCTTAGTTTTGTTTATTTTCTTCACATAAGGCATTGGCTCTTGCACACACTTCACATTCATGACCATACTTCCATTCTATTGGTTTTTGCTATAAAAAAATCCCACGTTGATAGCTTGCTTAAAAAGGCTTGTTCAAGAAGCTTGATTTTGGTTTGTTATTCACTTAATGCATTAGCTACCCCCTTTGCCTCTTATACACCACTTCCACGTACACCCACACATGGTTGCACTTATGTTGAGTGTTTATACCACTTGTACTTCATGTGCTTTCCAATTAAGGTGATGGCTACTAAGGTGTCATTCATCTAAAGTTGCCTTTATCCCATATTCCACATGGTTAGATCTCTTTGTGTTACTAAAATTTTGTTTCTTATCTTAAGTTAAATAATCATAACTAAATCTATTATTAACACTTCTAAACTTGTCACTTAGATCCATTATTTTCCTATCCTATCATTCTTGTGATGTTTGTCTGTTACTAAGGGTAATATGGTAATTTGTCATTCCAAGGGTATTACTGTAATTTCTTCTTCAAGGATGACATCATCTTGCTTACCTCACTTTCTTCTTCTTCTTCTTCAAATTTCTATAAAATATCTAAGGGTATTATTGTAATCTTTACTCAAAGGGTATTATGGTAACTCTCACATCAAGGGAAATGGTTATATGGTCATTCTCCTTCAAGCATTTTTATTTTTATAATTTCTCTTTTTATCTCTAATTAACATATTTAAATTTCTGGGATGTTACATTGAAAGGTATGTGCCAATTTAATCGTAGCCCTCAACCTCTTCTTCAAATTTCCTTACACCTTCATAGGAAATGCCAGCTACCTCATGCCAAACCTCAGTCGTAATCTCCATGGCCACCCCATTTACTTGGGAGAGGATGGTACCATCCATGCTAAATTTAGCACTGGTGTAGAACACCTTCACCAGTTCAGGGTGAAAAGTACCCTTTGATCTCCACAAACTTCTTTAATCCCTAAGCCTCTAACAATGCAGGGAATTGGAATCCCTCAGACACAAACCAATTTAGGTCTAGATATTTGGGAGGGTAGACCAATTTTGTGGCATTGAACTGCATATAGTTCAGCCTTTCTATCTCATTTGTGAACCAAGAGTTTAATCTGTTCACAGAGGGGTTGGAAGATTCACCAGCCTTCCTTTTACTGGATTTAGATTTCTTAGGAGTAGACATAATGGTTTTAGATAGAAAAGGAGAATGGGCAACGGTTAAGAATGAGAAAGAGAGGGAGAAAGCTCAGATTGCATAGAGTAGAGGGAGAGATTTCTGGTGTGCACTTTCTCTCTTTTATAGGCTGTATTTATAGAGTTTTTGAGGATTGATTTTGAATTTTGAATGTATGTAACAACTATTTTGAATACCTAGAAGATTAAATGTTCAAAACCAGGTTTGAAATATGAATTTATGATAGGATTGGCAGTTCATATTTCCAAAATATCTTGCAGCTTTTGCAGCAACGCCATAGATAATCGATTACACAAGCTCGTAAACGATTATTTCAAATCAAATAGAGTCTTTGAAATACAGTGTAATTGATTAATCTGAGCTGTAATTGATTACTCCAGTGTGTTTTGTAAACTGGAACAATTTTTAAACAAACAGTAATTGATTACCACATTGTGTAATCGATTATTCCAGTGAAAGTTTAATTTTGAACATCTTTGAACAACAGGTAATCGACTATTTCGTTAATGTAATCGATTACTCTAGTGAAATTATATTTCCGGATTCCATTAAAGCATCTAGTAATCAATTAATTCGTCAAGGAAATCGATTACCCTAGTGAAGATTTGCTTCTAAAAAGCATTTAAGCATCAAATAATCAATTATTTCACATAGTAATTTATTATAATAGACAATTATGCAGATTGAACAGTGTAATTCAACAGCATTTGCATATTCCATCAAATTTGATACATGGTCAATTTTTCAATGAATTATCATTTAGAAAGACAATTTAACAGCATGCTAGCATATTTTGGATTCATCAAGTATACCTAGCATGCTTCTAAGTGCATAAAACGTATCTCTTGCCAATGGTTTTGTGAATATATCAGCCAATTGATTAACTGTATCTACAAACTCAATTGAACAGTTATCCTTTTGGATATGATCCTTGAGGAAGTGATGCCTTATCTCAATGTGCTTGGTCCTTGAGTGCATTATTGGATTCTTGGATATGTTGATGGGACTTGTGTTGTCACAGAGCAAGGGTATTTCCTTTAACTCTACACCAAAATTGTAACAACCCGTATGCATCAAGGTTGTTAACATTCCATTATGGTCGTTATGCACAGTAATTATCTTACAAAAAAAAATAATAAGGAAGTAACTAATAAAATGACGTCATCGTATGTCCACAGCAAGATAAAAGCGTTGCATTATGTATGGTAACAATTCATGAGTTTACAACTTATAAGACCCCAGGTGTGATACTCTCTAGGGCCGGGTTACAAACATGCAAAAATACATAACAAAAAGTACAGAGCCACATGCTCCCAAAAGACTAAGGTTCACGAAGAACCCGTCCCGGCTTGGTCTCTTGTCCATAATCCCTCAGAATGCCTCGCTACCCGGACCTCTTGCCTCGGGATCCGCTATCCTCCCTATGCTCATCACCTGTAATAACAATATAATCCCCAATCGGGGTGAGATAATAATCTCAGTAAACTCCGGGTTCTGGAGGGCTTCTCCTTTCCCGGATTCACTTCCACGACACAAAGCATCAAAATGCCATTACACAAGCTAGCCATCCCGGCTTACAAAAGAACACATCACATGTATATAATCACACATATATAACAAGAGAGATCATCCAACTTAATGGGCACATTCCCTTGTATATCCTTGCCTGAGGAAGATCATCCAACTTAATGGGCACATTCCCCCAGGACTTCAGGTAGACACCCCTTAAGGAAGATCATCCAACTTAATTGGCACATTCCCTTTGGGTTCTGCGCGGACGTCTATGGCTCTAAGTCCATATTTGTCCATTCTACTGGCTAGAGAATCTCAAATATCACAACAAAGCAATCACATTGCAATTCATATACATGTTCTCAAACAGAAAGCAGTAACACCCTATCTCAATACATGCATCATGACTTATAACAACCATCACTACCTCAGAGTATGGTGGAACGCGGTCCAGAGAAGGACTCTCAAGAACAGGGAGCTTACCTGTCTAGCGTTCCTCACTGGTTCGTCCACCCTCGTGATTTCGAACACCAAGATCTTTAGCATCGCGCCCTACATACATGCATGCAAGAAATCAATAATGGTTTTCACCTGTTGCATGTAGAGGAACTCTATGTATTACCAAGTTACCATCATTAGTCACCCACAGGAGACATGCAGAACCCCAAAAGGGTTCATCATGACTAACCCAAAAATGATAACGGTTATATCCTAAGGTTGGACCGATGCTCCTTACCTCTAAGGTTGTTAATGAGGCTAGAGAACCGCCTCTCAAGTTCTAATGTCCTAAAAGTCACCTTCTCTTTCCTAAACCAGAAGCTTTCTTTGTTCGCCAATGGCGGAAACGAAGAAGGAAGAGAGAAGGAATGCCTTTTTGGTGATGGGACAGAGGAAGAAAATGAGTCGTGCACGAAATAACCCACACGCACGCTATATAAATACTCTAAGAGTTAACGCACGTCGCATATGTCACTAAGTCAACACGTGTTACTCTGGTGACCTGACAGTCAGTGCGGATCACGTGCATAGGTTAAGCTTGTGAAATCACCAACTACTGGGTTAGCGAGTCAAGCGCTTATGACTTCCCATAGGTAAGTGTAGCCCAGATAACCTTGTCTGGGTTCCCACCCTGGCCATCACTACCTGACCTCATTCGGGTTCTTGCCTTCGTACTTCACGAGTTTGAGGTTCCGTCCTCCCCGATCTCGTTCAACCCAAACCGTGATGACTTACCTGGTACCCGTAGGGAAAGGATACACGAGCTCGTTTGAGGTTGCTATTCGGTAGCTCGAAGGAAAAGAAGACATGAGCCATCCGGGATCGTTACCCGGTCACTCTTTCCTTCCTTGTTCAGGTTCCTTTCTTTTCAGCCCTTTTTCCCAGGATACATACGTGATAACCTGGTCACACTCTAACTCGATTTCCTTGTAAATACTAACACACTTAGTATGAACCCGGCTTCAAAAGGTTCTATTTACACCCCTCTCTTATCCGAGTTCCAATTTACACCCCCTTGTATGACACGCCGATCACATGAATCCGGATTAGTCACAGGATCATTACCATAATTATTATTACTACTACGTAATTACAACATTGAAATGTTAAAGTGCTATGTGGACATCCGAGACCTTACAAAAATCTTGTAGTTGTTGCTTCAACCATAGGCTTTGAGCACGACAACTTTTAGTAGATATGTACTCAGCTTCAGCAGTTGATAAAGCAACACAAGATTGCTTCTTGCGATGCCAAAAGATTAGTGAGCTGTCTAATAGGTGGCAAGTTCTACTAGTGCTTTTTCTGTCCAATTTGCACCCTGCAAAGTCAGAGTCAGAATATCCAATTAAGTTGAGAGATGCACCTTTAGGATACCAAAGTCCAACTCTTGGTGTTGACTTGAGATATTTAAAGATCCTCTTGACTGCAGTGAGGTGTGATTCTTTGGGATTTGCTTGATATCTAGCACACAAGCAGACACTCAACATAATGCAGGTCTACTTGCAGTAAAATACAATAAGGATCCAATCATTCCTCTGTATTTTGACTCATC
Organism: Glycine latifolia; assembly: GCA_013407115.1. Classification (NCBI taxonomy): domain Eukaryota; kingdom Viridiplantae; phylum Streptophyta; class Magnoliopsida; order Fabales; family Fabaceae; genus Glycine; species Glycine latifolia. Next base: position 31,034,406 of record CM023954.1, read on the forward strand.
AACTCTTTTTCCTTTTTCACCTGAGTCAAGATAGGTTGATGTAGCCATTGGAGTTAAGCATCCTTACTTTTTTCAGTTTCAAACTTCTTGATCATTTTCAGGCAATATTTAGTTTGACTAAGAAATGTCTCATTCTTCATTTGCTTCACTTAAAGTCCAAGGAGGAATGTTAGCTCTCCCATCATTGACATTTCAAATCCACTCTGCATTGAGGTAGAAAATTCCTTGCACAAATATTGATTAGTTGAACCAAATATTATATCATCAACATAAATTTGAACCAACAAGATATCAATACCATTTTTCTTGATGAACAAGGTTTTGTCCACTTGTCCTCTTATGAAAGATTGGCTAAGCAAGAAGTTGCTCAATCTCTCATACCAAGACCTTGGAGCTTGTTTTAGACCATAAAGAGCTTTTCTTAGTTTAAAGAAATGGTTTGGATATTTGTAATCAACAAAACCAGGAGGTTGATCCACATAGATTTCCTCCTTAATATATCCATTTAGAAAAATACTCTTTACATCCATCTGAAATAGTTTAAAATCCATTTAACATGTATATGCAAGCAATAACCTAATGGCCTCTATCATTGCTACTAGAGCATAAGTTTCATCATAGTCTATAACTTCCTCTTGGTTGTAACCTTTTGCAACCAATCTAGCTTTATTCGTAACTATCATGCCACTTTCATCAAGTTTGTTTCTGAAAACCCACTTGGTGCCAATAGGTTTGTGAGAAGAAAGTCTAGGAACAAGTTCTCAAACTTCATTTCTCTTAAATTGATTCAATTCATCATGCATAGCCATCATCCAATGTTCATCAAGCAAAGCTTGGTCAATGCTCTTAGGTTCAATTTTTGAAACAAAAGCCATATTACAACACATATTTCTTAATGAAGATCTAGTAGATACTCCCTTAGTGACTTCTCCAATTATGTTATCAAGTGAGAGGTCTTTAGTAGTTTTCCAATCTTTAGGCTCTTGGATAGGTGTTGATTTTCCATTTCTGCATTTGGTTCTTCCTCTTTTGATCCATTGAATTGTATAAACTCCTCTATTGGACATGCATCAATATCACACTTCTTTTCCTCTTTGGAGGAGTTAGTTTCATCACAAATGACATGAACTGATTCTTCCATGCATAGAGTTCTCTTATTAAAGACTCTATATGCTTTACTTTGTAATGAGTAATCAAGAAATATTGCTTCATCAGCTTTAGCATCAAATTTGCCAAGAGACTCTTTACCATTGTTTAAAACAAAACACTTGCAGCCAAATGCTCTTAAGTGAGATATGTTTGGTTTTCTACCTTTGTATAATTCATAAGGAGTTTTCTTTAAAATAGGCCTTATGAGTAATCTATTCAAAGTGTAGCAAACTGTACTCACCGCATCAGCCCAAAAATGTTTAGGCCAATTTGTCTCATTAAGAAGATCTTTTGCTCCTTCTTTAAGGGATCTATTTTTCCTCTCCACAACACCATTTTGCTAGGGTGTTTTTGGAGCTGAAAAATTGTGGTTGATTCCATTTTCTTCACAAAAATTTTCAAAATACTCATTTTGGAATTCACCACCATGATCACTTCTTATTGAGATAATTTTGCTTTCTCATTTTGAATGAGCTTGGCTAATTTTCTAAATTCCTTGAAAGCATCACTCTTGGATCTTATAAACAAAGTCCATGTGAATCTTGAGTAATCATCAACAATAACAAGCCCATAGAAATTTCCCTCCAAACTCATAGTTCTAGAAGGACCAAATAAATCCATATGTAGCAACTCAAGGGGTCTAGAGGTGGAAACAAGATTTTTACTTTGAAAAGAGGTCTTAGATTGTTTCCCCTTTTGACAAGTAGCACATATTTTGTCATTCTCAAACTTAAGCTTAGGCAAGCCAATGACTAAGTCTTTTCTTATAAGCTTGTTCATATGATGCATGTTTATGTGGCTTGCTCTCCTATGCCATAGCCATGCATCATTATCTTTACTAACTAGGCAACTAGTGTTGTGAATGAATGGATGTTCAATAGAAAGAATATAGATGTTACTCTTTCTCTAACCAACATGGATAACCTCATCAGTTTGACCATCACAAATTAAACAAAAATTGTCATTGAAGGAGACTTTGAGTCCTTTGTCACATATGGGTTTCAAACCTTCCACATAAAGCACATTTCTTATCTTTTTTTTGAAGTTGTCTCCTATATTTCCTTCTCCAATGATCTTTCCTCTATTATTATCACCATAAGTGACATATCCTCCATCTTTAAGAGTTAAGTTTGTGAGCATGGACAAGTCACCTATCATGTGTCTAGAGCATCCACTATCAAGGTACCATAATGCTGATTTTGCTCTTAAACACACCTGCAAAAATCAAATTAAGTGACAAAGAATGGTACCCAATGTTGGTTGGGACCATAGGGGTTAGTTGGTTTTCTTTTTCTTTTAGGCACCCAAATGCATTCACCATTAGGCACATAGTATCTTCTAGCATAGCACCTATGAGATGTGTGACCTTTCTTCATACAATAATTGCAAGTTACAAATTTTGATGCTATTTCAAAATGAGTCAATTGATGATACTTAGTTTTTGAAAAGTCTATTTGATTCTTCTGTTTTGGTGGTACAAACTTTGTTTTTCCAAAATATTTTGCTCGATTTTTGTAACCCAAACTAGAAGTATCTCCAACATACTTTTGTACACTTAGCATTTGATTTAAACTACATTTTTCTCTATAGAGTCTTTTCAAAAAGTAATAACATGTATTTTTCACCTTGACTCTTTTTGTAATCATCAAATTCCTTTTGTAGAGCATTGCATTTATCTACTCTTGGTGAAGAAGAGGTCCATACAAATCCATTCATTTTGTAGCTTGAAGCAAGTTTTTCATTTTTTTTCTTTCAAGTTACAAATTTCAGATTGCATTGCTGCAATTTTGGTAACATGCCATTTAAGATTACTTTTCAGCCTATTGTTGGATTGTGCAAGTTTTTGGGCCTCTTCATGCATCTCATGGAAAGCATCAACAAGTTGATTAAATTCAGAATTTACCACTAATTCAGTACTTGAGAAATCTTCATCTTCACTAATTGTGGAAGTGAAACAAACATTTGCTTCTTCATTCTTACTTGTTGATCCAGAAGTTGTTGAATCATTGTCTTCCCATGCTATGTATGCCTTCCTTGGCTTCCCTTCTTTCTTTGTATTTTTCTCACCTAATTGCTTCTTCAAAAAAATTGGACATTCAGATTTAATGTGGCCAGGCTTGCCACATTCGAAGCAAGTGAAGTTGGTGTTGTTGTTGTTGTAGTTGCTGTCATTTTTTCTGCTAAACTTTGACAGCTTTTTGTTTTTGTTCCTCCTCATGAACTTGCTAAATTTCTTCATTATTGGGTTCATATGTTCATCACTTTCATCTTCGCTTGAGTCTTCTTCCTTTTCCACATTAGATGATGTAGTTTTCAAGACTATACTCTTGTGTTTGTTCTCTGCATCCTCTGCACGTGTTGGCTGTGACATTTCAAGTTCATACTCAAGAAGCTTACCAAAAAGTGCAGCCATGGACATCTTGGATAGATCTTTTGATTCCTTTATTGCTGTAACTTGTGGTTGCCAAGGTCTTGTGAGACATTTTAAGATCTTGACGTTCAATTCTTTAGCATCAAAAATCTTCCCAAGACCAAGAAGATGGTTGACAATGTGAGTGAACCTTGTTTGGAGCTGAGAAATGTTTTCTGTGGTGCTCATTTTGAACATTTCATATTCATGAATCAAGGCATGCTTCCTTGATCTTCTTACTTCATCCGTTCCTTCATGAGTGACTTCCAACATCTCCCATATTTCCTTTGCGCTTTTACACCTAACAGTTTTAAAAAATTCGTCAGAAGAAAGTGCAGATGTAATCATGTTTTTAGCTTTAAAATCATACTGAACAACTCTTTTTTCTACATCTGTCATCTCATCCCACTCCTTGGGAATCCTTTCATTATCAACAAATTTTGTAGGGATCAAAGGACCTTTTTCAATTGCATTCCAAGCACCGGGGTCATTTGATTGAATGAAAATCTGTATTCTATTTTTCCAAAAACTAAAATGCTCTCCTTCAAACATCGGAGGACAATTGAGGGAGGCACCCTCCTTGAAGGTAATCTGTGTGGTATTCATTTTCTTTGAAAAAGATAGTGATCTTGAATAACTCTCAAGAACCAGCTCTTGATACCAATTGAAAATAATATGAACACACACAATTAACCAAGAGGAGGGTGAATTGGTTAAAACAAGGTCTTTAAATAATTTTTTTGAAAACTAGCAGTGGAATTAAGATCGTATCACAAGCTTAAGCTTGTTAAAACTGAAAATATTAAGCAATCAAAATTCACCCTTTACTTCAAACAATTACAGAAAATATTTTAGTTGATCTTGAAAGTGATTAACCACAAGATAAGCAACATTAAGATAACAAGATAAGAATCAAGAGAACACCAAATCTATATTGGTTCACCCCTTAAAAGAGAAGCTACATCCAGTGTCTTCTAACCAAACCTAATTAGAGTTCTACTAAATCAAAATTTGTTCTTTACAAGCTTTTACAACTGATCACCTTATCAACCCTAGATAAAGAAACTGAAATCTAACACCCTATTAGACTTCTAATAACCAAGAACTAGAGAACACTACTCTTTGATCTTAGAAATTATAAGAATTAAAAGTAACCAATCAATTCACAGTAGAGTTCAAGAGAGATACAACCTTATGATCCTCAAAAACTTCCCCATACGTAACTAGAAGAGGTTAACTTTTCTAACGTAAAATTTTTAACCAAAATCGATTGATAAAAACTTATCTCAATATTAGAAAATTACGCTTATATTGAGCCTGTAGAGACTTTTTGGTCTCTTTAATAAATTACAAGTTAGTAATAACTTGTAAATAATATTCCCTACAATAATAGTAATGTCCATATATTACAAAGCATAAAACAAAATACTACATGTCTGCAACATTAAAAGAAATCTTCCAACTTGTCCTCACTTTGTAGCTCCTCCTTTCGATTTACTTGTTTGGAATGACACGAGAACATACTAAAACAGTGAGAATTCCAAAGAATTCCCAGTAGGTGAAAATTTACTTATCATACAGTGTCATCATCATCATTCCAGCTACTTCGGTTTATTAAGAAAACATGTGAACAATTATAGTTGATTTTTAATTTCAGAAACATATAATCCTGAAGTAGTTTCATTTTATTTACAAACACTTAAAAATAATCTCATACTTCATCATTAATGCAAGCATCATTTTCAATCATGTCAATGCATAGCTTACCTTTGTTATTCTCCTCTTTAACACCCTAAACTAGACAATGAGCTCATTACTAGACTTAGGTTGCTCCCGCAGGGTCGTGCTCAGCTTAACTGTATCACCCTTGGGTCAATATGTCTTTCCCACAGGGTCGTGCTCGGCTTAACCGTATCACCTGTTGGGTACCATCAGGGTCGTGCTCAGCTTAACTGTATCACCCTTCAGGTATTATCTTTCTGTAGTCTTTCCCTCAGGGTCGTGCTCGGCTTAACCGTATCACCCTTCGGGCACCATCAAAACTCTTGTTGAATCTTGTTTAAAGTAACATGATCAATGTATGAAGCTCAGAAAATCTTTTTCTCAGACTTTGAAAACTTTGGGAGTGATTGAAAATTCGTAAAAGTCAAGTTCTGAAGTTTGTTAAGTTTTGTCAAGGTGTATATGAAAACACAGACCAATAGCTTTTTTATAGAAAATAGGTTTAACTGCATGTAATCGATTAAACGTCAATGTAATCGATTATTTTAACTAATGTAATCAATTAATTTCCAAAATAATTGATTAAAGTGTTATTGGCACAATTTGGAAAAAATTTATGAACAATGTAATCGATTAAACTGTGGTGTAATCGATTAAAGCAGTCAGACTAGTTTCAGACATAAGCTGAAGTAATCGATTACAATTGGATGGTAATCGATTAAAGCAGTCAGACACATTTTGAGCTTTTGTACTGTGTAATCGATTACCATTTACCTGTAGTCGATTACTATGTTCTTTATGGCTTAAGTAATAGATTACCAATGCTGGTAATCGATTAAATAAGAGCAAGATGAGTTTTTCCAAAACTTAACCATGAGAAATTTGTTTCTATATGCAAACATGGAACCTTTTATGCTTTTATCAAATAATGTATGCATATTTATGATTTGTTTAAGCAATGCAAGGATCATAAGATAAGCCTCTTAAACAACTTAACAAAATTATAAATGTCTTCAATTGAATGACATGTAAAAAGATAAAATCTATTAAGCAATTGGCTTCATCCTTGTCTTGATCTTCTTTCCTGCTCCCCCTATATCCAACAAAAACTTAAAAGAATATCATATTTAAGGAAGCCACATGTAAGTGCAATAAAGAGAATAAATGCTAAACTATAGGTGTAGTCGTGCAAGTGTGTGTGTGTGTCTATAAATGCATGAATCATAAGGTGAATGCATGCCTTGTGTGAATAAAACAAAAGAAGACCAGCCTCCTTAGCAAGCTTCCACGTGAGCATCTAGCAATTATGATGGAGATCCAAGACAAACCAAAGGTCTAGAAGGAGAGCTTGAAGCACTTCCTTTGGTGAGCTTCAAAGGACCAATGACAAGAGCTAGGATTCAAGCACTTCAAGACCATATCCAAGCTAACTTGTATCTCTTGGAAAAGCATCAAGAAGCACACCAACTCAGTAAAAACACAAAAGAAGTGCTATCTGTTTTAATAGATTAAAAGCATATTTTCTGATACCTTTAATTGATTACCAGATTCCTGTAATAGATTAAAAGCATATTTTCTGATACCTTTAATCGATTACCAGATGCCTTTAATTGATTAAATCAGCATTAGGAAATTTAAAAAGACAAGAACTTACTGTTTTAATCGATTAAATGACCTCTGTAATCGATTAAAACAAGTCTTGATTGTTTTAATCGATTACATAAGCCATTTAATCGATTACACAAGCCTGGAAGTAATAGATCGCTATGTTTTAATCAATTACAGTGCAAATTAATTGATTAAACCAGTTTTTAAGCTACTCTGCACCTATTTTGGAAGCCAAGGGTCACTTTAGCCAAGCTTGCACTTCAAGCTTCATTTAGGCTTCATTTCAATTTGTATTTTCTTACATTTCAGTGACATTTAGCTTGTAATTTCGTGGCCTATATAAAATGCCAAAACTGAATGTAACTAACTTTGGTTCATTAATACAATTTCTAAAAATTGTTGGGAGAATTGAATGGAGTGAAAATAAAAAAATTCCAAAATTCCTTGGCAATAATGATCCGGAAGAGTATTTGGAGTGGGAGATGAAAGTAGAACAAATTTTCTCATGCCAACCTTTTGATGAAGA
>CM023954.1:31057601-31080562 GCA_013407115.1 Glycine latifolia
GGCTAATCCTTTTCATTAAACCTCTTTGTTCTCTATCTTAAGGTTATCAGGACTAATCACCTCAAAGGCGATTCATAGACCTTCAACAGGATCTATCTCGGCCTATTCAACGTACTAAAGTCCCTACAAGACTCTGTATGAGCCAATTCAAAGGATTCACTTGCCTTAACCAGGTCAAATATCCATATTTGTCAAGTTTATCAAAACGGCTATTTCAACACATTTTCACCATTTATTTAGTCTCCTGAACATCTTTTGTAAAGGTACCTAGGCTTAAACTCATCATCAAATCAACATTCTTCCTACTCATATAGATGTCAGAGTCAAAACTAAACTTTATCAATACTCAAGATTCAAAGCTTAACTTTCATCTAAACAGCCTCCTGAGCATATATCTCTAAAGAATCCAAGCCTAGTTTCGACCCTAACTCCTTCATTTATCCAAAATTCATTAGAACTCATCTAGAATCATTTCCACAATTTAATCGATTAAATATCGAGTTTCTCACCTCTAGACTGTTGAGGAAGGTCAGAGGATAGCTTTTCCAAGCTTGAACGCCTCTGAAATGACTCCTTTCTTCTCAAAATCCAAGCTCTGAGGATATTCCCTAGAGAACGGGATTTCTCCGATTGGCTACCTTTTCGAGAGATTGAAACTAGGATCTAGCTCATCTCAAGGTTCTAATCACTTTCCTAGTTGGTTATCAAGTGTTTAGGTCAAAGGATAAGCGGGTATGAAGCTTTCCAACTCATCAATGGACGAAGAAGGCTTAAGGAAGACGAAAACCAAGTTTTGCCCCAAAAATCCGTAAAAATGGATTTATATAGTGTGCCTGCCCGAGATTTGGCGCTCGTGGCGCCATTTTCACGCCTCCAGCGCCAATTTCCAGTGAAAAAATAGCTTTATGGAGCTAACGGCGCCAAAATCCAGCATCTGTGGCACCAACGGCGCCATTCTGGCGCTAACAGCGTCAGAAAATCCGTCGCAAATTCCGTCGCTAACGCTTTTTTTGACGGAATATAGCAAATTTAAACTTTTCTTTCTTTTTCTTTTATTTATTTAACCTTGGTTATTATATTCAACCCCCCTTTTAAGAATTTTGACCGCAAAATTGAAATTCATACCTGTCAAGCAACTCAGGGTACAGCTGCAAAAGCTCCTGCTCTCGCTCCTAAGTCGCCTCCTCAGGTGTTCTCCCATCCCACTGGACTTGACTAGGGGAATAGTCTTACTTCTGATCTGCTTTTCTATCCGGTCCAAGATCCGTACTGGTCGTGTAGGACAAGTCAGATTCTCTCTAATCTGAATAGCGTCAGGTTCCACCACGTGTGAAGGATCTGGTACATACCTCCTCAACTGTGACACGTGGAATACATCATGTAGCCCTGACAATTGGGGAGGCAAAGCTAGCCTGTAAGCCACTGGCCCTACCCTCTGGAGAATCTGGTAAGGACCAATGAACCTAGGATTGAGCTTCCTCACACCTAATGCCCGTCCAACACCAGTGACTGGAGATAGCTTCAGAAACACATGGTCGCCCTCCTCAAACTGCAGCGGCCTGTGTTTATGATTGTAATAACTCTTCTGTCAACTCTGAGCTCTCAACAACTTGTCTCTGATCAAACGGATCTGCTTAGAAGTCTCTTGAACCATTTCAGGTCCAAGAAGCTGTCTTTCACCCACCTCAGTCCAACAAATAGGAGTCCTGCACCTTCGGCCATACAATGCCTCATAAGGTGCCATGCCCAAACTAGCATGAAAACTATTATTGTACGAGAACTCCACCAGAGGTAGATACCTATCCCACCTAGTACCCTGCTCCAAAGCACAAGCTCTCAACATATCCTCCAGGTTCTGGATAGTCCTCTCTGTCTGACCATCTGTCTGAGGGTGGTAGGTTGTACTGAGCCTCAACTGGGTCCCAAAAGCCTCCTGAAGCACACTCCAAAATCTAGAAGTGAACTTTGGATCTCTATCACTAACAATACTCTCTGGGACACCATGCAGTCTGATAATCTCTCTGACATATAGTTGAGCCAACCTCTCTGCAGTATAATCAGTCCGAACAGGTAAGAAATGAGCAGACTTGGTCAGTCTATCAATAATCACCCAGATGGAATCACATCCAGTCTGAGTCCTCGGTAGCCCAACCACAAAATCCATGGAAATGCTATCCCATTTCCACTCAGGAATCTATAAAGGCTGTAGCAAACCTGACGGTCTCTGATGCTCAATCTTCACCTTCTGACATACCAGACATTTAGACACATACTCAGCTATGTCTGTCTTCATCCCTGGCCACCAGAATCTCCTCCTAAGATCCTGATACATCTTGGTGGCACCTGGATGGATACTAAACTGGCCCTTATGAGCCTCAGACAGAACTGCATCCACCAACTCGCCCTTAGGCACAACGATCCAATCTTGGTACAACACCAAGTCATGAGTCTCCCAAGAAACATCCTACTGACCAATCATGGCCCTCACAGCATCATCCTGCTTCTGAGCCTCTCGGATCCTCCGTATCAAATCATTATCAACTTTGATCTCTCTCAATTCGAGACCACTAGCACCCTCTGTCACAGTCAGGTGCATATCTCCAAACTGCTCTATCAACTCACAGTCTGAGATCATCATGCAGGCAACACTCACATACTTCCTGCTCAAGGCATCAGCAACAACATTCGCCTTGCCTGGATGGTATCTCAACTCAAAGTCATAATCTTTGAGGAACTCCATCCACCATCTCTACCTCATATTCAACTCCTTCTGATCAAAGAGATACTTGAGACTCTTGTGGTCACTGAACACCACCAAGTTAGCACCATACAGATAATGCCTCCATACTTTTACAGCAAAGACAATAGCTGCAAGCTCTAAATCATGTGTAGGATAATTCTCCTCATGAGGCTTCAGCTGTTTGGATGCATAGGCAACTACCCTCTTTTCCTGCATCAACACACATCCAAGTCCCTGCTTAGAAGCATCACAATAAACCTCAAAACATCCTTCAGGATCAGGAATAGTTAACACTGGGGTTGTGGTCAACTTTTCCTTCAATCTCAGGAAACACTCCTCACATTCATGAGTCCAAACAAATGGGCTACCTTTTCTGGTAAGGCGGGTCAAAGGTAACACCATCTGTGAGAACCCCTGAATGAACCTTCGGTAGTAACCTGCTAAACCAAGGAAACTACGGATCTCTGAAACATTCTTGGGCCTCTCCCAAGACATCACAGCCTCTATCTTACTGGGATCAACTGCTACCCCAGCTCCAGAAATCACATGGCCAAGAAACTTCACCTCTGATAGCCAAAACTCACACTTCGACAATTTAGCATACAACTAATCATTCCTCAATGTCTGAAGAACAATCCTGAGGTGCTCGACATGTTCTGTCTCCGTGCTGGAGTAGATCAGTATATCATCAATAAACACCACCACAAACTGATCCAAGTAAGGTCTCAACACCCAGTTCATATAATCCATGAACACTGCAGGGGCATTAGTCAAACCAAAAGGAATGACCTGATACTCATAATGACCATACCGAGATCTGAAAGCTGTCTTCGGTATGTCCTCAGGCTTAATCCGAATCTGGTGATATCCGGATCTCAGGTCGATCTTAGAGAACACACTGGCTCCCCTCAACTGATCTAACAAATCGTCAATACGAGGCAAAGGATACTTATTCTTGATAGTAATCTTATTCAGCTGCCTGTAATCCACACATAAACGCATACTCCCATCTTTCTTCTTCACAAAGAAAACTGGTGCTCCCCACAGTGACACACTCGGTCTAACAAACTCTTTGGACAACAAGTCCTCAATCTGTACCTTCAGCTCCTTTAACTCTAAAGGAGACATGCGGTAAGGAGCTATGGATATGGGTCCCACACTTGGAACCAGGTCAATGGATAATTCAATCCCCCTATCCGACGGAAGCTGTGTAATCTCATCTGGAAATACATCAACAAACTCACTCACCACCGGAATCTCTGACATATCTGTAACACCCCGTGTGCACCCGGTGTATTAACATTCATAATATCAGATTAGCACTTAAAACTTTATTTAAAAACATAGCGGAAGCATATCGAACCGAATTTCTTGATTACATTATGTATGGAACATAAAAACACATCATACAGTATCATAAAACAAGCCCCTGCTGATCCAGTATAACACAAGACATAAGCTGTAGGCAGTTATACAAGAAGACTCACAACATAAAATCAGGAGGAATCATCAACTAAAGACATAACAATAGTTCTGTACATATATATACATCTCAGAGTTCAAACCACACCTGTGGTTATACAAAAGAATATGTACAGCATAACAGGTGTGCACACACACCATGTCCCCACACAGGGAAAACAAAACAAGCATTAACCAAGATGCTTCACTTCACTCTTCAACTGCAGCCCATAGCCATGCAGCAACCTCTACTAAGCCCTCCTGCCCTGAGGCCGCTCTTCTCTGCTAGAAGAATCACCTGTAAAACCACAGCCCCAACAGGGGTGAGATAAACATCTCAGTAAACTCAGGGTTCTTGGAGGTATTCCCTCCCCCTGGTTCACCTCCACACACACAAAGATACTAAAACCACAAACATAGCATAAAAATCTCATTCTGGCTCTCATAACCAGCTCACAGGGGTATCATAACACGAGTGTCATCCACTGGACACTTTCCACATCAGAGAGGCACCGCCTCATGAAACTATATAAAACATTGCCTGAGAAAACCACTCAGGACTTCACACATCCAGATATGGCTCTTCTAAGAGACTCTCATCCCCTTGGGATACCTTCTCTTAGAGATACAACATATCTGTAACCATCCTGGCCTGGGAAAGATCATCCGTCAAGGGCACTCAATTCCCAGGGCTTTCCCACTCTTTCTACCTGAGGACGATCATCCACTCGGGCACTCATTTACTCAGGTTTCTCATACACTGCTTGAGAGAGATCATCCACTAAGGGGCTCTCAACTCAGGGCTTTCACACCCATTGCCTGAGGAATCTCTCAACTCAGGGCTTTCACACACATTGCCTGAGGAATCTCTCAACTCAGGGCTTTCACACTGAGTACCTGAATAGGATCATCCACTGAAGGGCACATCTATTCAGGACTCATGCCTGAGTAGGATCATCTACTGAAAGGCACATCTACTCAGGACTTGCCGCCCAATAGCTGAATAGGGTCATCTACTTAAAGGCACATCTACTCAGGGTTTACATGGACGCCTATGGATTGTCCCAAGGGAGATCATCCACCGAGTGGGGACATTCCCAAAGGGGTCCATAGTCCACTATTCTCTGGTCAGAGAATGCTCACCTAATCACATAATCATTACAAGGTATGACACTCTCACAGTGTCAATCTATCATCAATACCAACATGCCATAATGACATGTTCTCAATATCACAGTAACATCAATGTAAAGCGTAACACTATAACAGTGTTAGCTGATCATCTATCACAGAATACACTCATAGAATTCACTAATCAGAGGAATAGCATTCATTCCCTATCCTAGGGTTTAGTTAACACTAATTATCATATATATATGTCTGACATACCTACCAGCAATTCAATATCATTCCTAACACGATCACAGTGTTAGGTTTATCATCATTCATAGAACACTAGTACAGTGTTCATTCTCATAACACTATCTCAGTGTCTGTAATCTATGCTCAAATACTCACATCATAACACCCTCATGGTGTTTAGCTATAATTAATCAACAACAAGCCACAATGGCCTTTCTTTCAGCAGTACTCACACACACACACACACACACACACACACACACATATATATATATATATATATATATATATATATATATATATATATATAATTCATACAATATCAATTTCATGGCATAACAAGCCATCACCCACTCGGGTGGTGAAACAAGAGCAAGGGAACATCCCTAAGAACGATGAGCTTACCTGGCAAAGCCGTGCTCTGCAGCTCCACTCCTTGAGCGATGGCCTGCGTCACTGCCACCCGCGGTGTCAAACCCTAACAAGGCATACAACGCATATCACAGACCATTCATCATACAAACATGCACAAGCTCAACAAGCAGTCCTCAACTGCCACAAAGAAAGGAACCTCAGTCCTTTCCATGACCTCTAAGACATCTAACTTAAGGTTCATCAAGCTCATCCATCACAAGCCCTTCCATAGACCCTCAGTGGTCTATTTTAGCTTAACCATGGCATCAGAGTTCCCACAGACTCAATACAAGCCATCCACAATGAGCTCAAAGCTCACACAACCCAACAACTCAGGGGTTTCCATAGGGCTTGAACGGTCTATATCACAAGACACCGTTTCCATGGCCTCTCAAGCACATCAGACCCATCAACAAGGCTCTTACATGTCTCAATATCAAGTGACTCAGTCCAAGTCACACATGCACAACCTAGAGCCAAACCAACATTCACCAAAACACAAACCAAGAGTTAATCCTTCATCCTCTCATCATTCTAAACATATCTCTCTAAAGGACCCAGAGCTAATTCTAGCTCTATCACAAGTAGGTCACTATTCACCCAAAACCCTAACTCTTAAATCAACCAAGGAATCTCGAGTTTCTTACCTCAATGGCGATAAAGAAAGCCTCTGGAACACTCCCCCAAGCCTTGGTGTCCGTGGTTCGTCACCGTTCCTCGCCAAACTCAAGTTCCAAGGATTTCCCTTGAGAAAGGAATTCTCAGCTTAAAGGGGTTTTCAAGGGAAGATTGATGAAGGATTCAAGCTCACAAGAGGTTTCTCACTAGTTTGGTGTTTAAAGGAAGTGATTTGGGTCACAAAACAAGGTCCATGGAGCTTGGGAAACTCTCCAATGGAGTTCTGGGCGCTGGAGGAAGAAGAAGAAGCAGTTTTTGCAAGCAAAAACGCGAAAATGGCCTTATATAGTGCTCCAGATCGCGTTCTGGCGCTGATCGCGCCACTATGGCGCTATCCGCGCCAAATTCCAGTGAAAATAGACTTTCTGGGGCACTTCTGGCGCTAACCGCGCCACTTTGGAGCTAACCGCGCCAAAATCCAGCATCTCTGGCGCTAACCGTGCCAGAAAATCCATCGCAAAATCCGTCGCTAATTCCGTCACAAAATCCGTCGCTAACGCTTTTTCTGACGGAATATAGCAATTTTAAACTTTTCTTTCTTTTTCTTTTATTTATTAAACCTTGGTTATTATAATATCCATCCCCTGTCTATCCTCCGCTGTACTCAACAAAAGATAGCCCTGAGCTCCTCCCCTCAGTTCCTTGCGAACTTGCAAGACTGAAAGAAATGCAATAGAACTCAAGCTAACTCCATCTGAAGGCACTACAACCTTCTTATAACAACAATCTAGCATAATGCCATACTTGGCCAACCAATCCATACCCAAAATAATCTCAAGGGTAGGCATCGCAAGGCAATACAAATCAACACTGTACTCTCTGCCCTCATACTGAAAACGCACATCTCTGCAGCACATATCCACTCTACACTGCTCTCTAGAGGCGGTGGTAACCTACATAGGAGAAGAAAGTCTGAACATTGGCAAGTTCAGTCCTAAAGCAGTGCGATCATTAATGAAAGAGTGAGTAGCTCCAGAGTCAAACAAAACTCTCACATCATATACATCAATCAGAATGATACCTCTGATCAAGTCAGGAGCTTTGGCTGCTTCCCTAGCATCCACTGTGTAAACCCGGCCTGCAGTAGGTGCCACTGAAATCACAGGAGCAACTATAGCCCGGCCTCTTGCCTGCGGACACTCTCTAGCATAGTGGCCATGCTTGCCACATCTGTAGCATACTAGCTGACCAGTGGAACACACTCCCCAATGATTTCGCCCACAACTAGCACATTTGGGACGTGTACCTGGTCTCTGTGGCACTCCTCTCTGACTGGGGCCCTTCTTGAATCTGTCTGCTGGAGAAGAGACCCTCAAATCTCTGCCCTTGCCCTTCATGGATGGGCCTGGACCACTGGGTCTCCTCATCTCCTGTCTCATGGAGGAAGTAGGCTGGCTACCACTGCATCTCCTGATCATATCCTCCACCTGTCAGCACTGTCTCACCAGACTGCCTAAATCTCTGGACCCACTACCAGCTATTTTCTCCTCAATACTCTCTCTACGTCCCCTCTGAAACTTAGCTGCAAGAACCTCTGCATCAGGTAGAGCCCTCCTGAAATGAGCATATTTAGCCAACTCATTAAACTTGGCTAAATACTCATCTACTGTCATCTGCCCCTGGACAAGGCCCTCAAACTCGGCCTGCTTCTGCTCTCTAGCATCCCTAGGAAAATATCTGTCCAGGAACTGGGCCTCAAAAGTCTGCCAGGTAATAGCCTCACCCTGGCCTGTCATCAACTCTGAAGTGGTAACCCACCACTCATGAGCATCTCCCTGAAGCATGTATGTAGCATAGAGAAGTCTCTGATGGTCTGAACACTCCATCACCGTGAAGATCTTCTCTAAGGCCTGCAGCCATCTGACAGCAGCAATGGGATCATACTCCCCATGAAAAACTGGAGGGTCATTGTTGCACGATTTATGCGAATATGTTTACGGCAAGTGCACCGATCGTTTAACAAGTAATAAAGTGTAAGTAAAGTATCGTCTCCACAGGGATTGGGTAGTTTTTAGTAATAATTATAAAGATTATAATTGAACAAGAAAGATAAAAAGTACGCAACAGTAGTTGGATTCTTGTGTTGAATTGAGAAAGAAAATTTAACAAAGCAGTTAATTAAAATCGAAAGATTACCAATGAGAAAATAATTGTGGTCAGGCACAATCCCGTATAAGAATCACCTCCTTCAATTGACTGATTATTTTATCTTGAAGTTTACATAAGATCAATCTCTCCTATATTCGTAAATCCTAGAACTACTAGAGTCTTAACCAGCGATTCAACCCTTTAATTTGATCGAGAACCCTAACCTTCTAGCGATTCTGTCAACTAAGATTTCAGAGAACAAATCTTATGGGCTCGTGTTATGTGTACTCGGAGAATAAGTCTTTTCTATTTTAGTTAATCCCTAATGTCTTAGTTAATCAACCCTTTAAACTGAGTTCGTAACCTAATGTCTTAGCGAAACTATTCAGTTCAAGCAATTAAAGAACATATTATAACCTCCGCACTCATGCATCCCTATGTCTAGGTGAAGAACAAGTGTTAATCTTAACAGGTCAGATATTATAATTCCAACGTGTCCATTGCGAAGTATAATTCTAAATACTTATTCAGAGTGATCAATTCTAAACAAGATTATAATTAAGCACAGAAAAGAATTAAAATAAACAAAACATATGCATTTAATACCAGTCAATTTACAGAAGGGAACTTATACGTTCATAGCCTTTCCACAACAAGATGATTAGCTAGCCATAGGCCTCAAGAACATCAAAGCAATTGGATGAGACATGATTCTGCAGAACTTTCACTCCGATCTTGATTCCTAGGTTTTGCCTTCAATAAAACTCTCTAATCTATGGGTAATTGTATCCCTCCAGCTAGGTCTCCGTGTCTGTGTCTAATAATCCAGAAAACACTCATATTTATCGAGTATTTTAATTACAGTAACAAAGCAAAAACCTTCTGCCTAATTTCGAAGCAAATATTCATTAATTTAGGAAAGAAAATCCTAACCACGCGACCCGCGCGCGATACCACGTGAGTCGCGTGGACTGGCAGAAAGGAATGACGCGTATCGCGTGGAATGTGAAGTGCCTCGCGTGAATTGGCAGAGCTGAAATGGCTTACACCTGGAAGTTCCCACGCGACTCACTTGTATAACGGCGCCACTCGCGTGATCTTCTCTGGTCTTCCAAGTGGCTCGCGTGGATGTTGGCGCGACTCGCGTGATTCTCCAGATCTTGTTATTCACTTTTAATTCCCTCTTTTTGGCCTGCAAACACTTAAATGATATTAAAATGCTTTTATAATGCAAAATACCAAATATGACTAATTTTTAGAACTATTTACTAACTATTTGATAAAAATATGACCTAAAACTAATCTATAATTAAGATGTGTTTGCAACTCATCAGTCATGCTTGCGGAAAGCAATCAACATCTTCCCTCTAGCTGCTGTATCCTCCTCAACATCTGATTGGGACAATCGGTCCCCTCTATGGTGGCTAGGCCCGTCAAAACGACGACTACCTCCACCCTGGTGGCGACTACCCTCGCCCTCATAAGCAGGTGATGGAGAAGGTACTCTGTCCTCTCTCCGCAGAGCTCTCAACTCTGCCATCAACTCCTCATTAGCCTTCAACAAGGCCTCATTCGTCTGCCTGTTAGCAGCCATCTCATGCTGCATGGCTGCCAAGGCGGCTGTCACTGGGTCGAGTTGCCCATCTACACCCGCCATCCCACTATTGTTCCGGGTCCTCACCATGGCATTGCACATGTCACATAAAAGGTGAATTGATCAGGCCCACACTCAATGACCACACATGCAATAGTCATAATGAACACCTAGAACATTAATGAACAACACACAATTCACCATACATAATGCTTCCCAATGAAACTGCTCTGATACCATAAAATGTAACGCCCCGTACGCGTCCGGTTTGTTAACATTCCATTATATCCATTTACGCAGTAATTTTTCAAAATAAACAATTTGATTTGGAAGCAAAACAAAATATGACGTCATTATAACATTAGTTATACATTATACATGGTGAAGTATCAAAATATACATCCTCTGTACACAAATGTACATATAATCCCCTCAGGGTACAAAACCACAAAATCCATAGGCATAAATAACAAAAGAATGGAGCCAACACGCTCTCATCAACTATGCTTAGGGTTTATGTACAATTTATCCCTGCATGGGCCTCTTGCCCTGGGATCTCTCAGCTTCTCCCTGCGTCTCACCTGCAAACATAATCCCTACACACGGGGTGAGATAAAAACCTTAGTAAACTCAGGGTCCTTGGAGGTCTTTCCTCCCCCTGGTTCACTTCTATGCATATAATATCAAAATTGGCATTACAACTAGCCATCACAGTTTTCAAGCCATAACAACACTTATACATATGTCTTGAGGGTTTATCAGTACCCTTTTTACAACATATGTCATTATCATTTAGCCATCAGACTATTAACACATCACATGTACATGGCACATTTGTATCTATATCATTTATCAATGCCTGAAGAAGCTACATCCACCTAAGTGGGCACATTTCACATCAGGACTTCCCTTTATTTGCCTGAGGAAGCTACATCCATGTATATGGGCACATTTCTCATCAGGACTTTCTATCATTAGCCTGAGGAAGCTACATCCATCTATATGGGCACATTTCACATCAGGACTTGCACAAACATATACATACATTCTATTATATTCTACTGGCCAGAGAATTCTCATCAATCAACACACATAGCCTCAATCCATGTATCAAGTACATGATCCCAATCAGAATAGTAACACACAATTTCAATATACATGCATCAATTCATACAATAACCATCACTCCCTCTGGAGTATGGTGGAACACAATCAAGGGGAAACACTCCCAAGAACAAAGAGCTTACCTGCTCTCAGCACTGTACCGGCTCTCCCGGATCCGTGGTCACCACCACCAGTGATGTCAGAATCACGCTCTACACAAGAGCATGTAAACATCAATAACGGTCCTGAACCGTTAGAAGACAAAACAAGGCTAATCCTTTTCATTAAACCTCTTTGTTCTCTATCTTAAGGTTATCAGGACTAATCACCTCAAAGGCGATTCACAGACCTTCAACAGGATCTATCTCGGCCTATTCAACGTACTAGAGTCCCTACAAGACTCTGTATGAGCCAATTCAAAGGATTCACTTGCCTTAACCAGGCCAAATATCCATATTTGTCAAGTTTATCAAAATGGCTATTTCAACACATTTTCACCATTTATTTAGTCTCCTAAACATCTTTTGTAAAGGTACCTAGGCTTAAACTCATCATCAAATCAACATTCTTCCTACTCATATAGATGTCAGAGTCAAAACTAAACTTTATCAATACTCAAGATTCAAAGCTTAACTTTCATCTAAACAGCCTCCTGAGCATATATCTCTAAAGAATCCAAGCCTAGTTTCGACCCTAACTCCTTCATTTATCCAAAATTCATCAGAACTCATCCAGAATCATTTCCATAATTCAATCGATTAAAGATCGAGTTTCTCACCTCTAGACTGTTGAGGAAGGTCAGAGGATAGCTTTTCCAAGCTTGAACGCCTCTGAAATGACTCATTTCTTCTCAAAATCCAAGCCTTGAGGATATTCCCTAGAGAACGGGATTTCTCCGATTGGCTACCTTTTCGAGAGATTGAAACTAGGATCTAGCTGATCTCAAGGTTCTAATCACTTTCCTAGTTGGTTATCAAGTGTTTAGGTCAAAGGATAAGCGGGTGTGAAGCTTTCCAACTCATCAATGGAGGAAGAAGGCTTAAGGAAGAAGAAAACCAAGTTTTGCCCCAAAAATCCGTAAAAATGGCTTTATATAGGGTGCCTCCCCGAGATTTGGCGCTCCTGGCGCCATTTTCACGCCTCCAGCGCCAATTTCCAGTGAAAAAATAGCTTTATGGCGCTAGCGGCGCCATTCTGGCGCTAACGGCGCCAAAATCCAGCATCTGTGGCGCCAACGGCGTCGCAAAATCCGTCGCTAACGCTTTTTCTGACGGAATATAGCAAATTTAAACTTTTCTTTCTTTTTCTTTTATTTATTTAACCTTAGTTATTATATTATTTCAGTAACACCACCTTCAGGACGGATTTACACGATTGATGCCAAAGAGGCCGCTCGAGCTCCCGACTTGATTTGAGGTACAATTCTTATTGATAATTGTGATGTGAGAGTGTTGTTTGATTCTGAAGTTACTCACTCCTTCATTGAGAATCTTGTTGCCCTAGGTCTAAACTTATAGATTTTCATTTTGTTTCCTCCTATGGATGTTACCACTGCTTCTAAGGAGCAGTGTCGGGTTGATACTTACTGTCGGGATGTGCGGTTTAGTTTTGAGGGTCGGGAATACAGTGTTGACCTGTATTGTCTTACGATGCCTAATCTTGAGATTATCTTGGGCATGGATTGGTTGGCTAAGCATTGCATCATATTGGAATGTTGCAATAAGAAGATAGTGGTATCTCCGGATGGAATCAGGCCGAGTTCCACTTCGCTTGTCATAACCTCGCAAGTTCGCAAGGAAATGAAGAGATGAGCCCGGGGCTATCTCTTACGGAGTACGGCAGAAGAGAGGCCGGGATGGGATCTGGTAGAGATTCCGGTCGTGAATGAGTTCATGGATGTGTTTTCTTGAGGAAATCACACAGCTTTCACCCGAGAGGGGAATTAATTTCTCCATTGATTTGATTCTGGGTGTAGAACCCATCTCGGTAGCTCCTTATCGTATGGCTCCTTTTGAGCTAAGGGAGTTGAAGGCACAGCTTGAGCGCCAGTTATATTTGTTAAGAAAAAAGATGAGAGTATGAGGCTATGTATGGATTACAGGCAATTGAATAAGGTCACTATAAAGAACAAGTATCCCTTGCCTCGAATTGATGATTTGCTGGATCAACTGAAGGGAGCTTGTATATGTTTCTAAGATTGATCTGCTATCCAGGTATCATCAAATTCGGATTAAGCCTGAGGACATACCTAAGACTATTTTTCGGTCTCGGTATGGTCATTATGAATATCAGGTGATTCCATTTGGTCTCACGAATGCTCCAGCTGTGTTCATGGATAATATGAACCAGGTTTTCAAACCTTACTTAGATCAGTTTGTGGTGGTGTTTATTGATGACATACTGATGTATTCTAAGAGTAAGGAAGAGCATGCCGAACATCTTCGGGTTGTACTTCAGACTTTGAGGAATGACCAACTTTATGCCAAGTTGTCGAAATGTGAATTTTAGCTGACCGAGGTGAAGTTTCTTGGCCATGTGATCTCGACAACTGGGATAGCAGTTGATCCAGGAAAGATAGAGGCCATGATGGATTGGGAAAGGCCCAGGAATGTGTCTGAGATCCAAAGTTTCCTTGGATTGGTCAGGTACTACCGCAGGTTTATTCAATGGTTTTCACAGATGGTATTGCCCTTAACCCGGCTTACTAGGAAGGATACTCTATTTGCATGGACTCACGAATGCGAGGAGTGTTTCCTGAAGTTGAAAGAGAGGTTGAACACAGCTTCGGTATTGGTTCTTCCTGACCCTAAGGGAAATTTTGAAGTTTATTGTGATGCTTCCAAGCAGGGTCTAGGATGTGTTTTGATGCAAGAGAGAAGAGTAGTTGCATATGCTTCTCGGCAACTAAAGCCAAATGAGGAGAATTATCCTACGCATGACTTAGAGCTGGCAGCTGTGGTCTTCACTTTAAAAATATGGAGGCACTGCCTGTATGGTGCCAAGTTTTTGGTGTTCAGCGACCACAAAAGTCTCAAATATTTATTTGATCAGAAAGAGTTAAATATGAGACAAAGGAGATGGATGGAATTTATCAAGGATTATGATTTTGAGATGAGGTACCATCCCGGAAAGGCCAATGTAGTGGCGGATGCTCTGAGCAGGAAGCACATGAGCATGACTTGCATGATGATTGAGGAATGCAAGTTAATAGAGAATTTTTGGGATATGCACCTGACTATTCTTGAGGGTGACCAAGGTCTTGAGTTGAGAGAGACCAAGGTGGACAACGAGTTAATCATGAGAATTCGGGATGCCCAGAACCGGGATGAGGATGTGAAGTCCTTGCCCGGGCAGAAGGACGTGTCTTGGGAGAACCCGGACAACTCAGGTTTGGTGTTATATCGAGGTAGGATTGTCGTGCCTAAGGGTGAGTTAGTGGATGCGGTGCTATCTGAGGCTCATAAGGGACAATTTAGCATTCATCCGGGTTCCACCAAGATGTATCAAGATTTGAAGAAAAGTTTCTGGTGGCTCGGGATGAAAAGGGATATAGCCGAGCATGTGACAAGATGTTTGGTATGTCAAAAGGTTAAGATTGAGCATCAAAGACCGCCAGGCCTATTGCAACCTTTACAAATTCCAGAGTGGAAATGGGATAGTATTTCCATGGATTTTGTGGTTGGATTGCCGAAGACCCAACCCGGATATGATTCCATTTGGGTAATTGTTGATAGGCTAACCAAGTCGGCTCATTTCTTACCTGTTCGGACTGACTACACTGCGGAAAGGTTGGCTCAGTTATACATTAAACAAATTGTCCGACTTCATGGTGTCCCAGAAAGCATTGTCAGTGATAGAGATATGAAGTTCACCTCAAGGTTTTAGGGTGCTCTTCAAGAGGCTTTTGGGACCCAGTTGTGACTCAGCATGACTTATCATCCACAAACCGACGGGCAGACCAAGAGAACTATCCAGACTCTAGAGGACATACTGAGAGCTTGTGCCTTGGAGCAAGGACCAAGTTGGGATAGATATCTACCTCTGGTGGAATTCTCGTATAACAACAGCTTCCATGCTAGTTTGGGTATGGCACCCTATGAAGCGTTGTATGGTCGAAGGTGTCGGTGAAAGATTGGGCCTAAGCCTGAAGGCATGTGAGAAGAAAAAACAAAATTTTTCCAAGCGGAAACACACATACCACACAAGAATCATTCTTTAAGACATAGATTTTACCTTGTTTATATTCGAAACTTGATGATCAAGGATAGGCTTGAAGATACAAGCCCTCTAATGTTGATCCACACCACTTCTTGTCAAGACTCAAGAACACTTCTTGAAGGCCACCAACAAACACCAAAGGAGGCAAGCTAGGCGCACCAATGGAGAGGAAGAAGGTTAGGTTTTAGAGTGTTTTTACTTATCTAAGAGACTCACCATTAGATGATATTGGTGGCTGAATTTTTAGTCAAAACTCACACAAAGGGGCACGTGAAAATGGAGGAAAGTAGATTAGGGTTTTTCCTCTCAAAAACTATTATTAAACTATGATCACAATAGCACATTTTATAGAAGAGTTTGAGTCAGATTTTTAACCAAAAAATCTGATCATGAAGCATCCCACACGTGAAGAAAAGATAGAGTTGTTGTATTTCAAAAATTGCCAACAACCTCTTATCTTATCCTCCTAAGACCAAGTCAATTACTTGGGATTTATTTTTGCCAAAAGATACAGTTGTTGTATTAGATAATTCATTTAACTATTTAAATTAATTAATAATGTCTTGGACTATCCAAGCCCATTAACTCCATTCATGCGCTCCTCTCTCTTTCAGATAAGTATCCAAACTCTTTCTTGGGCCAACAATCATTATTAGGCCCAAAACCTTTAATGCTATAATGTCATGACAATAAAGTGTTAGTGTGTGACCCATTAGGCCCAACATAGCTACTGACATAAATGAGTTTGGACCCAACAAGGCCACTACCCATTTAATGACAACACAGAGCACTAGCAATGCTTTGTTGCCCCAGAACTAGTTAGGTAAATGACAAGATCATCCTATTAAATCTATTTGGTTTCCGTATGTATTTCCTTTTGTCTCGGTTACCTTCCCATAAAACCTAGGGTAAGGAAACGTATCAGCCCTTGTGGTCTAGGGTAAGCTTTAATACAAAATAGGGAGTCTCCAATTTTACTAAGGGTAAGGAAACGTATCAGCACTAGCTATACCCTTATAGGTCCACCCACGACTTTAGCTAAGACATCTCCATGTCTGTAGCTCATGAGGTCTTTACCTTGTATCTGCATACAAGTAGATAAGCCATGCTAGTCTTATCCGAGATCACTGATCCCCATTCTCAGTGTCTTTAGATTAGGAACTTAAAATTTAGGAGTAGACATCTGGTATCCTTGAATCCTCATGATCGTGATCCCATCACTGATACTCAAGAGATACCTATTCTATTCCAAGGGTTTTATCCAGTTACTCATATATTAATAATGATATCGAGACAGAATATGAAACAAGATAAAGAGCGCTTATAATTTATTCATGACAATATGAAAAGTACATGTACGTCCTAATCTAATGAAAAGATTGTCTCTAGGACATCCATATACTAACAGTCGGACTCCTACTTGCTCGACCGAAGTGGGAGAGAGACAACTTCTTGGACCCGAGATGGTTCAGAATACGTCTGAACAGATCTGCATGATCAGAGATAAGTTTTCGCGGGCTCAATATCGACAAAAGAGCTATTACGATAGCAAACATCACCTATTGCAGTTTGATGAAGGCGATCATGTGTTTTTGAGGTTATCGCCAGTAACGGTGGTTGGATAGGCATTGGGTGTGAGGAAGCTGAGCCCTAGATTTATTGGTCCTTACCAAAATCTTCAGAGAATAGGACCAGTGCCATACAGGCTAGCTTTGCCTCCCCAATTGTTCGGGCTGCATGATATCTTTCACGTGTCTTAGTTGAGGAAATACGTGTCTGATCCTTCGCATGTGGTAGAACCTGACTCTGTTTAGATTAGAGAAAATCTGACTTGTTCCACCCGACCATCCCAGATTCTTGACAGGATAGAAAAGAAGATTCGGAGTAAGACCATCCCCATAGTCAAGGTATTATGGGAAGGGGGGACACCAGAGGAAGCAACGTGGGAGCGGGAACAGGAGCTTATAGAGCTATACCCTGAGTTATTTGGCAGGTATGGATATAATTTTGAGGTCAAAATTCTTTGAAGGGGTGAATATAATAACCCTATGATAAATCTGGGTTCGTATGACCGGGTGTCACATAAGGGGGTGTATTTTGGAACTCGGATAAGAGGGGGTGTAGATAGCACCTTTTCATATCCGGGATTGTGTTGTGTGTTAGTTTTATAGGAAGACCGGGTTAGTGCATGACCTGGGTAGTGCCACGTAAGTGGTGTATATACATAACACTTTTTGGGGAAAAGAGATGTTGTATAGGAAGAGACTCAGACAAGGAAGAGAAGAGTGACTAGGTAGCTATCTTGGCAAAGCTCGTATTTTCCTTTTCTTTGAGGTCTGAGATGTGATCTCGGATGAGCTCGTATTTAGTTGACTTGTAAAAGCTACAGGGTAGAGAGACCAGAAGAGCTCGTAGCCCCCTTTTGATAGAGTTATCTGGTTAGTGATCCCGGAAGCGGTTGGAAGGAACCTTGGACTTGTGAAGTACCAAGGTAGGAACTCGGTTAAGGTTGGATGAGGTCGGAGGAGGAGGGAATAATGGACGTATTATAGTACCAAGGACGGGTTCTTATTCAATCGATTACATAAGTATTTGTAAGCGATTAAAACAGGCAGTACTTGCTGTTTAACCCGGACTTAGCCTTTTTACAACTCCGGACCCTACATATTCACTTTATACAGGTGACACGTGTTGACTCCCTACTGGTTGTTTTGATGTGGGAAGACTCTCCTATAATTTTAGGACGCGTGTTAACTTACAGGATATTTAAGATATGCACGAGTGAGATATTTCAGTAGTAACCTTATTTTCACCGTCTTTGTTAAAACACTTTCTCTCTCTTGTTCCATATTTTCCTCCATTGTTAAAGTGACAAAAGCTTCCTAGAGGACCATTCCTTAACCTAAACACCTCCACATCCAATGTAAGGATTGAAGGGAATCACCTTACAAACTAGTTTCCACCCTTTGTTAGTTGTGAAAACCATCAGGCGAGGGGATTATTTCTTCAAAGAAAGTTTAAAGTTTCAACCTTTAAGAGTTAGAAGGCTCGTTAAGGATATCCAAGCTTGGAAAAGCTGTCTTCTAGCCTTCCTTGTGGTTTTTAAGGTAAGATATGTAAGTTTCACCGTATCTTTTGAGTTGGTTATAAGAAGAAAAAAATGACCCATATGAGTTAGGGTTGGGTTTGGGTGGTGTTTGTTTGGAAAAGTATGCTCAGGAGGTTGTTGTGATGAAGGTTAAACCATGAAAGTTAACTTTTCTGGGTTTTGGGTATTTTGTATGCCGAATATACCTTTGGGGGGGGTTTACAAGTCAACGTTGGAGGTATATTTATGAAATCTAGAAAAGAACTAGGTTCTTTTCATGAGATGGTTGAGAAGCATTCTTGATATCTTTCTTGTCTAATGTAGGGCTTGATAAAGAAGATATCGATGGTCGGAAACACAAGGCTGAGCTAGCCGGTCCTGGATCAGAGAAGCTCTCTGTTCTTGAGAGTTTTGTTTCCTTGATTGTGTTCCACAATACTCCTGGGGAGTTATGGTTATTGTATGATGCAGTGCGTGTATTTAAATTGTGTGTTACTGCTTTTTGATTGAAACATACATGTAAATGATTTGCACTATGAGGTTTGTATTATGGTTAAGGAAGCCCTCTGGCCAGGGAAGCGGACCATATATGAAAGTGTTAGACTCATCTGGGATGAGCTTCTCGACAATTCATATACGTCCGAGTGCATGAGATGTGCACGGGTGCATGAGATGTGTATGGGTGATATACATTTGTGCATGAGATGTGCACTGGTGAACTTGTATATGAAGATATACATTTGTGCATGAGATGTGCACTGGTGAACTTGTATATCTGTGCTGGAATGGCACGATTGGTGTGATTATGAACATGTGATGTTTATGAAAGTCGGGATGGCTATGTCTTTATTTTCTTAAAAGGCTGAGATGGTTATACTGTTGTTTTTATTAAAAGCCCGGGTTGGCTATGTTATATGTAATGCCAATATAAATGCTATGTATTGTGGAATTGAACCAGGGGAGAGATGAGTCTCCAAGAACCCTGAGTTTACTGAGATTGTATCTCACCCCGGTTGGGGATTATATTTTATTGTAGGTGATAGCCAAAGAGCGGAGGACGATTTATGAGTCCGGGGTAAGAGACCTGAGTAGAGGTTGTTTGGGGGATCTCAATTAAGAGGTTGTGTTGGCCGAGGTCGGGTTGGCCATTAATTGAGGATCCCGGACAAGAGGTCGAGGCCGGGTTCAAAGGAGCATAAATCGGAAAACAGTTTTGAGCGAGCCTCTTGGCTCAATTTTGTTGTACATTTTGTAACCCGGTATGAGTTATACTATGATGTATCTTATGGAACAGAGCCCGGGTGCTAAGATGTATATAAAAATTTTATACATAATGTTTTAGTTGTATTGTATGACATAAGATGACGTCTTGTTTTATTTTAATGCTTTTGTGTTTACTTAATATATTAAGTATTTGCTGTGCTTAAGACCATATTATAATGTTAATGAACCGGATGGATACGGGGTTGTTACAACAATTAATAACCACAAGAAAAGATAAAGAAGAAGTAGTCAACATCAAGATTTATACTGGTTCACTTCTCAACCTAGAGAAGCTCCATCTAGTTCTCTTAATCAACTAGTTAGAAATTCCACTAATAGCAATCTGTTTCTTACAAGCCTATACAATCACTCTTAATCAGACCTATATTAAGAACAAGAAATCTAACTCCCTTAGAATCTCTGTGATCAAGACATAGAGAACACCCTTCTCTACTCTTCCTCTAGAAGCACCTATTCTAGACAAGCTTTAAGAAAGACTAATGCTTTAGTTACACAAACCAGAAATTCTGGAAATAATTAAAACCAAAGTAATATGGAGAGAAACAACTTGATGATCCACTACAAATGAATGCAAATGATTACCAAACTTGAATCAAGGTTTAAAGACAAATCTCAGAAATTTCTCTCCAAGTTCTTCTTTAGCAAGTTGCCCAAAAAGAAATCCTCTCAAGGAATCTTGAAGCTTGAGGATTTGAGGGTCTAACACAGAATAGCTCAAAGTATCTTTTCTCTCTTCAGAAAGGTTATGAAATTCGTTGATATTTCATTGTTGTATTTGGTTAAAACAAGCAACATTTATTTATAGAAAACTGTTTTAACTATCAGTAATTGATTAAATCACTTATGTAATCGATCAAATCACTTACATAATCGATTAAAGTGTTCTTGAGCTTTCTGAAAAAGACTTATGAATAATGTAATCGATTAAATCACAATGTAATTAATTATCACAAGAAGCCTTATTCAAAATCCTTGCCAAGTAATCGATTATCACCATGCTATAATCGATTATTACAAGAAGTACATCTGTGATTATGAACTGTGCAATTGATTACCTAAATCTTGTAATAGATTAAAATGTTATTGGTTCTCAAGTAATAGATTACCACTAACTGGTAATCGATTAAATCAGTGAGAAAATATTTTTCCAAAACTTGAAACATTGAACACTTGTTTTTTTATGCATTCATGAAAACCTTGTGTTTCAGAAAAGCTTTTTATGAAACTTATGCTTTTGTGAAAATATGAATGCAAAAACATGAATTAGTTTTATGCAATGGATCATAGGATGGCTCATCTTAGACATAGACAAATTAAATATATCTCTTGAAGAAGGAGCAAAAACTCTTATTAATGAGACAAATTTGCCAAAACATTTTTGGGCTAATGTAGTAAGCATTGTTTGCTACACACTAAACAGATTACTCATAAGGTCAATCTTAAATGAAACTCTTTATGAACAATACAAAGGTAGAAAACCAAACATTTCACACCTTAGAGCTTTTGGTTGTAAATGTTTTGTTTTAAACAATGGAAATGAGTCTCTTGGCAAATTTGATGCAAAGGTTGATGAAGCTATCTTCCTTGGATATTCATTACAAAGTAAAGCATATAGAGTTTTCAATAAAAGAACCTTATGCATGGAAGAATATGTACATGTTATTTGTGATGAATCTAACTCCTAAAAAGAGCAAAAGAGTTGTGATAATGATGCAGGACTAATGGAAGATTATGTCAAAATCAATGAATCAAATGAGGAGAAAAATGATGAATCACATGAAGTGATTGATCCTTCAACACCTACTCAAAGGACTAAGGATTAGAGAACAACAAGAGATCTCTCCCTAGACAACATCATTGGTGAAGTATCTAAGGGAGTATCTACTAGATTATCATTTAGAAACCTATGTTGTGATATAGCTTTTATCTCTCAAATTGAACCTAAGAATATTATTGATCAAGCATTACTTGATGAACATTGGATGCTTGTTATGCATGATCAACTTATAATCACTAAGAAAGGTGTAGGAATACACGACAAGACTCAATCCACCTCGACTTTAAAGAAAATTTAAGAAAACTAGAAGTAGATCTAAGATTTAGACAAAGCACCATGATTAATCATAGAATAAGTGTTAGGTAATGGAAATAAATCAAGAGGAGTTAAAGGATTGAAGCCATAGAAAATTTGAAAAGGAGATAAGGAACTGGTCTTATGAACCACTCTATTATAAGCAAATTCAATGTGAGGTAGGCACTCCTCCCAAGTCCTCAAATTGCCCTTGATGTAGCATCTAAGGAGTTAACTCAGTGTCCTATTCACCACTTCGGTTTGGCCATCCATTTGTGGGTGACAAGTTGATGAAAACAAGAGCTTTGAGCCAAGCTTACCCCATAATGTCTTCCAAAAGTGGCTAAGGAACATTGTGTCTCTATCACTCACAATGCTTCTAGGCAATCCATGAAGTCTCACCACTTCCTTGAATAAGAGATTGGCGACTTCACAAGCATCATCATACTTGTGACAAGGAATGAAGTGTGCCATCTTTGAGAACCTATCAACAACAACAAATATAGAATCCTTTCCCCTCTTGGATCTTGGAAGATCAAGCAAAAAATCCATGGAAATGTCAACCCAAGGGGAGTTAGTAATAAGCAAAGGTGTATATATACCATGAGGCATTAATCTAGATTTAGCTTTATGACAAGTAATACATTAAGATACAAGCTTATGCACATCATGCCTCATTTTTGGCCAAAAGAAATGTTCATGTAAAATGGCCAAAGTTTTAGCCACACCAAAGTGCCCCATTAAGTTGTTCTCATGAGCTTCTCTAATGAAGAGTTCTCTCAAAGAACTTTTAGGAACACATAGTTTCTTTTCCTTGAACAAGAACCCATCATGCCTAAAATATCCTTGATGAACCCCC
>CM023954.1:31087840-31180340 GCA_013407115.1 Glycine latifolia
TGAAGGAAAATGAGAAAGCAAGAAACTCAGGACAAGAAACAGAAACCACCCCATACTTATGAATTGTTTTGATCAACAGATTCAAAGTTCCCAACGCTTGTTTAGATACTAACCCAAAAAGTGTAATTATTATGGAATCTAAGCAATGCATGAACCTCATTTTATAGCCAAAACTGCGTGAGAAACACAAGTGTAGTCCGGTAATGTGAAAATTGACTTGCACAATTAAGTTTTTGCGGCTTGTAATCGGGGCCACTGTTTGAATTATAATTGATAAAACACAATTTTCATAGAAACTACAAAGGATAAAAACAAAGTGAAGCGAGAAATAAATTAATTAAAAAACCCAATAATGTTTCACAATTTGTTGGACAGAGCAACGTGATAGCTTTAAATAGGATGGAAACACATCGGACCGTTTTTGTTGAAACTTGTGACCTTACCACCTGCATAAGAATTGTGTCAGTGCGACAGTGCCTTGTTATAAAGTTAATCAGTTAAAGAATTTTTCTAAAAGTTAATTTAATTAAAAAGATTGTGTTTTAGACCATTTAAGAAACAATAATTTCTTACTAATAATTTTTTTATTTTAAATTTAAATTAGAATAATTTCTTAGGGGAACTATCTTTCACATAATCTTAATTGGATTCTCAAAAATATGAAAATGAAAAAAATATTTTTCAATGTTTGTTAGAAGATAATATAAAATATTATCAGGCACAATGTATTATGAGGAATTCATATTATACATATTTCTACATCTTCATATTCTCACATAAAGTGATAGAAATATTACGTTCCCATGAACATGTTTAAAATAATTTTTCACTTTTTTTTATTTGAGCTCATTTATTTATTTAATATTTTTAAATAAATTAAATTTAGAAATATTCGCATGAGTTAGAAATATGTATCAAATATTCTTTTATGGAAATAACATTCTTAGTAATAGCATGAACAGAAATATTATTTTTTGATATATAATCAAATTTATGAAATAAACACCCTAGTATCTATTTCAAATAATAATTATAATAGTGATACTGTATTAAACTATTGTGTTTTTGTATTTTACCCTATCCATTGGAGTCTTAGAGTTGCTTTACACTGTTGATGATTATCTGACTTTAGAGGCATCTTTAGATCAGCAATGGTGAAGGTTATAAAAAAATATAGAATAATTTAATCTGAATTAATAGGGTCCAGAAATAATGATTGTTAGTGGGCAACCAATAAATTACCCTCATATGATTAGAATGTCAAGAATTTCCTTTCAAACTGCAGGTAGAAACACTTGATAACGAAGAGGTTAAAGTCTGTATGCCTGAATCTTCACTATTCAACCCAGCTTTCTTTCGGTATGCCAGAAGCTCTATCCATTCTCACAGTTTTGGTTGAGAAATGCAAAAATTTAATCCATTGCTTTCTGTTTTACTTTTGTTTATTAGGTTACTTTCATTCATTTTGATAATGCTATTAGGCTCTACTCTGATCCTGCAAAATATTGGTGAAATAATTTTCCACTCTTGATTCGGCATACCGAATTTTTTTCCAGAAAATACCGAATCTGGCTCAAGAACTCAGCCTTATCTCCGTACCTTTCAGAGATGCTCCAGATCAAATCAGATTAAGTGACTCTCATTCTGTTATATTATCTCTTAAAGATGCTTTTCTTTTCTTTCTTTTTAAAGTCTGGTATAGTTTGGTGCATGATAAAAAAACAGAATTCCAACTGATGACACCCTTTAGAAAAGAGGTTGCACAGTGGTTTCTGATTGTAGTCTTTGTCTTTTGGCGGAAGAAACAGTTGATAACTTGTTTTTTTCAATGTGCTTTTGCAAAGAAACTCTGGACCTGGTTTGATTCTATAACCAGCATAAGATTCTTCCCCACTTCTATTTTTCATGCTTTGTGAAAGGAATTGGGGAGAACAAACTAGGCACATTTTTGTCTCTGGTATTGTGTCTAGTATATATATATATGGTTTTTCAGAAACAATAACCGTTTTGATAATTCAATGGTCAACTAAACTAAAGCTAAAAACATGATTCTCGCGGAGCTCAATTTGCTGGGTAATCTGAGTAGTGGTTTCATGCATTCATCTATTTCTGAATTTGTGATCTTGAAAGATTTTTCTGTCTCAGCTCATCCTATGAAAGCTCCATCAATTGTTAGAGTTGATTGGAACCCCCCTCCTTGTGGTTGGACCAAATGTAACGCGGATGGGCTTCAAGAAGTAATCCTGGGCCTGCAGGTTGCAGTGTCAACTTTCATGATAAAAGTGGCACCATCATGGGTTGTTTTTATGTTAATTATGGTAACACTTTTGCTCTGCAGGCTGAATTATATGGTGCTATGATAGCATTTGAAAACAGCTTACAAAAACGGTTGGCATCGCCTCTGGTTAGAAAGTGATTCTTAACTGGTCATCAAAGCTTTCAGCGCTCCCAATTTGGCTCCTTGGAAACTTAGAAATAGATGGTTAAACTGTACAGATTTAAGTCGTAGGATTTCTTTTTGACACGCACATATTTATAGAGAAGGAAACTTTTGTGAAGACAATTTAGCTTATCATGGCATTCTATGTTAAGGGTTCATTTCGTGGGACTCCATTCCTGCTTTTATTCGGGATGGATTGTTCCGAAATAGATATAATTTACCTTTTTATAGGTTTCGTTTTTAATCTTTGGTTCAGATATATGCCCCCCCAAACTTTTGCTTCTTTCTGTTTTTTATTGATATGAGCCTGCTGCAAAGGATAGACAAATGCTTCAGGCCAACCTAGCTAGTGGGGATTCATGTGTTTATTTTGATATCTTTGCATGCTTTTTTGGCCAAAAACACAAAATAAACAACAGAGTTTACATGGAAGATTTCTCTATAGGTTATCTGAGTTTGAAGGCTCAGTGCTGTTATTCAGTTTTTGGCTTTAACTTCATTAGATTTGTAATGTCTGTCTCCTTTAGCTTTTTCCTTTAAATTAAGTGAATGCAACAATTTTAATTCGCATGTTTATGCAAGAAAATGCAGCTTAATACAAATTATCAATCAAAAGAAAATACGCTTCTAACAGAAAGGGTAACGGTTTCTTAATATAGGGACAGCTGTAGATCTATGAATGCTAAATCTCAAGGAGACGCTCATAACACTGAAATGTAGTGAAAGTTTTTATGTAGGGTAACTTTAAGGCTATATATTGTTGTAATGTTCTTTTTAATTAGTTGTCGGTGTCCTTCATATTATCTTATCACATTCACATGTTATTATTTCATATAGTACAATCATTATTGTTCGGCTGACCTGGTTATATAAAATTCTTTTGGCACATTTATAAGAAGATCTATCAATTTCAAGTATGGGAACAGAGTGAAGGTTATAATGTTTGAATGTTATTCATACAAATGGCTTTGAAATATTGTTGCTTGGCTTATTTTGTGATGACTTTAGATTATAAGGCATTAGCATTCACTTGAAGGAGCTTTTCAATGTTCAAGACTATAATTTATTATCTTTCATATCTTGGGGAAATTTGATGCAATCATTGAATATCTATGCCGAAATGAACATGCTTCCTGAGATCTTTGGGAGGCTTCCTTCTTTATTGACATGTACGAGTGGAATTGTCTCCTAGAACTGCCTAATGATGTAAGGTAGAGTTAATTGTTCAGACTGACATCTTATATTTTGTAATAGTTGTGGTACAACAAAAATTTATGAAATAGTTGTGGTCTCATCAATTAGCTTGAATAGTATTATGCTTCAAGAGCATTATTTTCTGGGAAAGCGACTTTCATGCATTATAATATGCTCTTCAGATTGCTTCCAAGTCATATCTAATTTATTTAATAAATTTTCTGGCATGTTATCCTGGATGTGGATTCTCAATACTTTCAAATGCATGGATTGCTGTTCAACACCAAATGTGAACTGGAATAGGTATTGGAAATACAGGATTTGATCACCAAATATTTCAATCAATGAAGCTTCATAAGCTCCTTCAGCTTTTGCTGAAGCATCTACTATTTATCCTGTCAAACAAATTAGTTCAATGAGCAATGATAGGGAAAATTATTATGAAAGATCCATTAATTTTCTCCTTGAAGCAGTGTCGTACGCTATTGAATAACAAGAGAGTTGTTATGCAGATTATGTAGGTTGATAGTGGGGGATTT
The DNA here is from genome assembly GCA_013407115.1 of Glycine latifolia. NCBI lineage: Eukaryota > Viridiplantae > Streptophyta > Magnoliopsida > Fabales > Fabaceae > Glycine > Glycine latifolia. The sequence goes on from CM023954.1 coordinate 31,092,014, forward strand.
ACTCTTAAGGAGTATTTTTTTTTTACTATCTTTTGGGGTCGATTTTAAATTTTTAACCAAAAGGAGGTCACTCATAATAGTTGCTACCACTTCTCATTAACGTTGAAGTCGTAACACTCTTTATGATTTATATATATATTTTTTATTTTTTAAATTGAAGTCATAAAAAATTTTAAAACTCCAACATATTTTTTTAAAAATATACGACTTTAAAGTTGTAAATTTGTTTACCACTTTAGGTACAACAAGTTCTTTTTTTAATATTACAACTTCAAAGTCGTAAATAATTTTATGACTTTGAAGTTGTGGCTTTTTAAAAAAAATGGTAAAATTTGTTTTTTTTAAATGATAAAATTTGTTTTCTTAAAATTGTAAATAATTTTTTAATTTAATTATTTAATAAATAAATGTAGAAATATATAGAAATATATTAAATAAAATGATATACTAAAAATTAGATATACCAAAAATTAATAAAATATAAATAAAATCATATAAAAAATTTAGAAAATAATAAAATGAACGAACCAATTCCAAATATGTTTAAAAAATGCTTATTATGTAGACTTGAAAGACAGAATCATTATAACTATACATACAAAAAATAGATGACTAATATTATTTATAATTTTATGCTTTTATTTAATTTTTATTGTTCATTTTATATTAATTACAAATGTTATTTTAACTACGTTTATTACTAAATTATAATTTGTTGATAAAATTTAAATAACTGTTAAAATAAAATTTATCCACATTACTGTACCAAATCTTAATTTCCTTAACAATAATTGAAAAATTAATTAACCAAAATTAAATATGATTTGATATATTATAAGTTAATATTAAAAAATAATTTAATATTTTCATTTAAATTTAAGTATTTTTAAATAAAATTTTAAAATTAATAAAAATCTATTAAATATATTAAATAAAATAATATAGTCAAAATTAAATATATCAAATACTTTAATAGTATTAAATAAAGCCATATAAAATTTACGTCTATATTTTTGTACATTTATTTATTAAATAATTAAATTAAAAAATAATTTACAATTAAAAAAAAAGCAATTGTACTATTTTTAAAAAAAAAACAAATCTAACCAATTAAAAAAACACATGTCATGACTTCAAAGTTATAAAAATATTTATGATTTTGAAGTTGTAATAGTAAAAAAAATATTGACTTTAAAGTCGTAAAAAAATTAACAACTTTAAAGTTATATGTTAAAAAATTATATATTGGAGTAAAAAAAATTTCGATTTCAATTTAAAAAAATAAAAAATATGTAAGTCCTAACAACTGTTATAATTTACCATTTTTGGTTAAAAATTTAAAATCGACTCTCAAACGGTAATAAGTAAAAAAAATACTCTTTAAAAGGAAATCCCCGTGGATAGGTATACAATAAATTATTTTTTATGATTACTACGTTATTAATGTGAAGGATATATTAATTTTGTCAATGATTAATTTTCACTCTTAATTATGTTTTTTTCCATTCATAAGACTTTTAAACATGACTCCTGAAAGACTAAAATTAATTTAAACATATTTAATCCAGTAAAAAAATATAATCAATTAAATTTATATATTCTAAAAATTAAAGATAGGTTGTGTGTTGACTAGAAAACGAAAAAAAACACGCAGCTTTAAGTTCAACAAGTGTATAATTTGAGTATTCGACAACCTAGTGCGCGTCTGTCTTTCGATAACAACGATTACCGTTGGATGAGTTTCTCTTTTGGTATTTGTAGTGGTACCAAGTAAAATCTTCAAACTAAAGAAATTTGACCCAATATTTTCTTAGGAGGAAGTATTAGATTATGATTTCAAAAAAAAAGATTATTTTGACAAAAAAAAGTCATATAATTTTAATATATATATATATATATATATATATATAAAATAATAATTTTAAAGATTTTCTTACATTAAAAAATCATGTGATATGTGAAGTAGTATCTTTAAAGTGGTGAAAGGAGAGAAAGTAAAAGGAAGAGAGAGAAGGCACGTCATTTACCAAAGACTTGGGGTTTTAATCTTAGTGATTAATTTTTTTATTATAATCTAACGGTTAAAATCAATTTTTTTCCTTTTTCCATTTGAAATATCTCCTATATATAGATAGAGAGAGGGGGAGATAGAAGGAGATCAAATTAAATGTAACTTTGATTAATTACTATATCATTTAATAATTTTCAATAAAATAATATTTTTATAAAATTTATCGTTGAATTGAAAGTTCATTTCACATAAATTATATATACAAAATTTTATATAAATCCAAAATTATATATTATCTTATTCACATATATTAAAATCAACTTAAAATATTTTTAAAAAAATTGACTAAAATATAGATTATTTAATTACCATTTTATTGTTTTAATTTTGAAAAAAATTGATATATCATATGCAATGTTTTTAGAGAGAGGATATATCATATGCATTTAAGGAGAGTGAAATCCATCACTTCATTAGAGGGAGTATTCAAATAAGAATAGATGTGAGAGAGAGTAGGTAGGATAGAGCAATAAGAACACATATAAACTTAGAGGTTTAAATATATAAGGCGATTTTGATGTATTTAATAACCTAAATGATGAAATTGTCAATAAATATTTTGAGAAAAAAGCATAAAAAGTTAAAATAATTTAAATTTTCTCATAAGATAAAACTCTTATGAATTTTAACTTTTATAAAATCTCTTTTATCTAAATTTTTTAAAAGGTAAGGTGTATAAATTAATTTTAACTTATAAAAAAAATTTGATTAATTTATTTTTTTCTTTTAGTTTCTTCTTGTCAATTAAAATTTTAAAAAGTCTGTTCATGAGTATAAATCTTGTATGTAATTATAATGTAAAATATTTTTATGTTACCATTAAATAAAAAAATATTGTAAACTATTTTTAAAAAAATTAGGTTTTTATCAATTACATAAATAATATTGATGACTTATATAATAATTATTTTTTATAGAATATATATTAATAATTATCTTAAAAATCATATTAATGATTTATTACTAGTTAAAGTAAAGTTCATATACTAGAAATTAAACTCTTGTTACAAGCTCCTTACGTTAGCATGGGGAAAATCATTTCGTATGTACAATTTTTTTGGTCAACATTAACTAGTCTTTTAAATCAAATCAGAGATGAGACACTCGTTGTCTCTCACCTAATAAAAAAAACTCACTACAATAGAATGAAATGTGTAGTTGTAAAAAAAAGAATGAAATGTCTATATTTTTTTCAAATTAAATGCGTTACCTCATCAATTTATGCAGTGCGTTAATGTAGCACTTTACTACATGCGGTGGGTTATATCTCAAAGAAAGTTTCAAATATATATAAAGAAAGTTTCAAATAATATTGATGACTTCTATAATAATTATTTTTTACAGAATATATACTAATAATTATCTTAAAAATTATATTAGTGATTTATCCCTAGTTAAAGTAAAGTTCATATAGTAAAAATTAATTTCTTGTTACAAGCTCCTTACGTTAACATGGGAAAAATGATTCCTTGTATATAATTCTTTTTTATAAGCAGTAATCAGTCTCTTAAATCAAATTAGATGAGACACTGATGATATTTGATCTAGTAAAAAAAATTCATTAAATGTCTAGTTGTAAAAAAAAAGAATGAAACGTCTATCTCATTTTCAAATTAAATACGTTACCTCATCAATTTATGCAGTGCATTAATGTAGCACTGTACAACATGCCGTGGGTTATATCTCAAAGAAAAATTCAAATATGCGTACTTTAAAATCTATTTACAAGTAACTATTACTAGTTGTTTTGATAGCCAAGTAACTATTAGTATTAAGTAATATTTGATGATACATGGGTTTTTTATTTTTTTGTTGAGAGAAGTACATGGGGTTATATACCACCCATTAATGAATTAATTAACATATAGAAGTATTCAACCCGAATCGTTGCGTAACACAAGAGAACATGTTACACAATTGACTAAAAAAAAATCTACGCATGACGGAAGAGATTGACAATTCTTTTCATTTAGTTATTTATTTATTTTTTGTGTGCTTGATTTGCAATTCTACTATTACACAAATGAATCTTCTATATATTTCCGTGTCGAAATACAGCTAAAAGTTGAAAAGATTCTAGACCTCAAAAAACAAGGAACAACGTAGTTTTACAGTGCTTGCTCAGGAAAAAATAATGTGGCATGCCCAGGTGGGTTTTTCTGAGATAGAAAATGAAACGTAACGTAAGTACGCTGAAAAAGAGTGTAATATTTTTTTGAATAGCCATGACCATGATGAGGCAGCACTCTACTGTATCTGTATCCATCATTTTTCTGATTCCGCGTCATGTCACTTGGACAGAAAAAAAAATAGAAGAAACTAGAGACGTAGATCACTTGTGATTTGTTTTTGTTGCATAGGATAAATAGAAATACGAAAATCTACGTGACATAAAAAAGGTGTGGCTGCGGTTTGCCTATCAATTCATTGTGTATCCCCACTCAGTTGGCCAATCATCTTCACTTGTTCTCTCTCTCCTCAGTTTCTCTTCTCTCTGGTTGCAACTTGGTCTGTGTGTGTGAAGGCATCAAAAATACGAATTTTCTGCAAAAGAAATCAATCCCCTCTCTCCCAAAAGAAATGCTAAAGTGTGGGAGAAAAGGGTATTAAAAAAGATAAGTGCCAAACCTCAAAGTTGTGCTTTTTACCTCCCTCAGTTAAAGAAAAAATCAAGACAAAAAGGAATAAAAATAAAGGTAGAGAGAGAAGGTATTAAGGTAAGAGTTAAGACTAGTTAGCATTTCTTGGTGGTGGTGGTGGTGGTGTTCTTGAGGTCAAAGGGAAAGGACGGTAGGAAAGAGATCTATCTGGTACATGGTTAACAGAGAGGTTGTATGTGTATGTGTGTGTGTGAATAATAACAACAACAACAACAACAACAATAGACTAGTTCTTGAGGTTGTGGTGTTGGTGAAATTTTTGTGTGGAGATGTCAGGTGGTGGATGCAGCATAGTGTGGTTCAGGAGAGATCTGAGGGTGGAGGATAACCCTGCACTGGCCGCAGGAGTGAGAGCAGGTGCTGTGGTTTGTGTCTTCATTTGGGCTCCTGAGGAAGAGGGTCAATACTACCCTGGAAGGGTCTCTAGGTGGTGGCTCAAACAAAGCTTGGCTCACCTTGATTCCTCTCTGAGAAACCTTGGCTCCCCTCTAATCACCAAACGTTCCACTAATAGTATTTCTTCTCTCTTGGAGGTTGTTAAGTCCACTGGGGCTACCCAACTCTTTTTCAACCATTTATATGGTAAAGTTTTAAGTTTATTCCTTTTCTTACATGACTTACTTCTCATGCTCATGTATGATTATGTATGATATATATCATACCATACTACTTTGTTTTGTTCTATATAGAAAACAATCTTATTCAAGTCAGATATAATTGTTTTTTACAACTATTTTTACGTATGCAAACATGATACCAAGGTTTTGGAGATTTGATTACTTAGTAATGATCAACATCATTGTAGACTATAGGTTCCTTGATTATATCAATTAGAGTTGTGTATATTATCATTTGGTAACTTTTTCTGTTATTTTTTAGTTGTTTGATTATGGTTTCTTCTTTTTTTCTTCTCTATTTAAATAATTGGATTTCCTATTTCATAGTTTCATGAGAAAAGTGATGTTCATCCCTTCAGCTTCATGATGATGATATCAAAGTAAGTAAGTAATTATCTGTGTTGCAGATCCGTTGTCACTTGTTAGGGATCACAGGGCAAAGGAGGTTCTGACGGCTGAAGGCATTACCGTACGTTCCTTCAACTCGGACTTGTTGTATGAGCCATGGGATGTGAATGATGCTCATGACCAACCATTCACAACTTTTTCTGCTTTTTGGGAAAGATGCCTTAGCATGCCCTATGACCCACAAGCACCTCTTCTCCCACCTAAAAGGATTATTCCAGGTCTACTTTTATTCATTTTTTTCTCCCTTGGCCGCACATTTTTTTATTAGTAGTATTATTATTGCGTGTTGTTTGGGTGCTATTAGCTGCATAAGTCATTTACTTCTTGTGGTTCTAGTTTTGAAGTCGTCACTTCAACGAATTATCCAAATTGGGAAATTAACAACGATGCTTATAACTGCTTTAAAAGTTCCTTTGTAACATAGGGAAAAAGGTACAAAAGTTAAATCATATTATTTAACAAGTTGGAGTTTGTTTTAAATTTTAAATGCAATTAAAAATTCATAGATAATTCTGCCACGTCAACTAATAGGCTTCCAATGTAGTTGCCAACCATTGTAGAAAAAAGAAATTAAAGATGCAAGAAATATTCCATTGCGTAGTTACAGCTGGCGTCTCATGTAAAAATCGGATAAGTCTGCAAATTTTATTTTTCAAACGCCTATTTGGGTTATGTAGATAAGCTTTACTAGTTTAGTCTTAGAAAAAAATTCACCATTTAATGCAAAATGTGATTAGGTAGTTCTTTGTTCAACGGGAAAAAAAATGCATGTAACGCACAGGTCTAATTTCATGACAGTTTGCATGATTAATTGAATAAATTAATGTCAAAAACTTTGGAAGACCATGGTAACACTTTTAATTATTGACGAACAGAATCAAGAACCAAAGTAATTACATTAGTATGAGTCTTACTTTTGTAAACTGTACAAATATGTCGACGTGTACTTCAGTATATTTGGTACATGCTTTTTTCTTTGTAGCATTGTCATTTGTAATGAATTTTTGCACTATGGTAACAATTTTTCGCCTAGTTTCAGGTGATGTATCAAGGTTCCCTTCTGATACATTGGTGTTTGAAGACGAATCGGAGAAGGCAAGCAATGCGCTTCTTGCTCGAGCATGGTCACCGGGGTGGAGCAATGCTGATAGGGCATTGACAGCATTCGTAAACGGTGCTCTAATCGAGTACTCGAAGAATCGCAGGAAGGCTGACAGTGCCACAACTTCATTTCTCTCACCACATTTGCACTTTGGTGAGGTGAGTGTGAAGAAAGTGTTCCACCTTGTCCGCATCAAGCAAGTGTTTTGGGCCAATGAAGGAAACAAGGCTGGTGAAGAGAGTGTGAACTTGTTTCTCAAGTCTATTGGTCTTAGAGAGTATTCAAGGTACATTAGTTTCAACCACCCTTATAGTCATGAGAGGCCCCTTCTAGGCCAACTTAAGTTTTTCCCTTGGGTGGTGAATGAAGGGTACTTTAAGGCTTGGAGACAAGGCAGAACAGGTTATCCTTTGGTGGATGCTGGTATGAGAGAGTTGTGGGCAACTGGTTGGTTGCATGATCGAATACGTGTTGTGGTTGCAAGTTTCTTTGTGAAGGTGCTGCAGCTTCCTTGGAGATGGGGAATGAAGTATTTCTGGGACACCCTTTTGGATGCAGATCTTGAGAGTGATGCTCTTGGTTGGCAGTACATATCTGGCACTCTCCCTGATGGTCGCGAATTTGACCGAATAGATAATCCACAGGTGCACTTGCTTCTGTGTATAAACTACAAAATCTTGCTTTAGTTTATGATGCTTTTTTGTGTATGGTCTTCTGTTTACATGTTCTTCTTTTTATATTGAAAAGGAAAGCCATGTCAAGCTTGTTGTTATTACTTTTCTGATTTGTGTAATTTATGAAGTCATAAACTCTTAGTTCCACCAGAGTGTTTCCACAGAGAAATGAAACAGAAAGTATTTCCACCCTCTTTTGTGAACTTCCTCAAATAGTGCTATGTATATTACAAGCCTGTTTTTTGTTGGAATATCAATTTAGATGAAGCAAAAACTCCATCCGAATATTGTTTACATTTCAGTCAGTGGAGAAGCTTCAATTGTCTGATTTGGTGATGACTCTTTTAATTCTTTTCAGTGAAAGTAAATTCTCAACATGGATAAGACAACACTCTGGCTTCTTTTGCCTTATCTGAACTTTTTCCTGTTGAAAATTTGAGATAGTCATTTGTATCACTTGAATGCCCTTGAATATGGTTGATCAATCATAACTATTGAGTTAACTTTTTATCAATCATAACTTTGTTTCTTCAATTTTGGGGGCAATTGGATTGAACTCTTAAGATTTGTGTTATGCTTTATGAACTTTGATATTGACATTTTAAGACTCGCGTTATATGCTACTGTCAACTATTTGAATGCTTAAAGATGATAAATACCCTGTGATAAATCCACTCATTTGAGTTTTGTATTTTCTAGTTTGTGGGGTACAAATGTGACCCAAATGGAGAATATGTGCGACGCTGGCTTCCTGAACTTGCTAGATTACCAACTGAATGGATACACCATCCATGGAATGCACCAGAGTCTGTACTCCAAGCTGCTGGAGTTGAACTTGGTTCAAATTATCCTCTTCCCATTGTGGGAATAGATGCAGCAGAAGTAAGACTGCAAGAAGCACTTATTCAAATGTGGCAACAAGAAGCAGCTTCAAGAGCTGCAATGGAAAATGGAACCGAGGAAGGGCTTGGAGACTCATCTGAATCAGCCCCTATTGCCTTTCCTCAAGACATACAAATGGAGGAAAGGCCTGAACCTGTTAGGAACAACCTGCCTCACGGTACTCGGCGCTACCAGGATCAGATGGTCCCAAGTATCACTTCTTCCCATGTGAGAGTGGAAGAGGAAGAAACATCTTCAGACCTTCGAAACTCGGCTGCAGACAGCAGAGCCGAAGTGCCTATAAATGTGACCACACAACAAAATGCAAGAGAGACAGTGAATCAAGGGGTGTTACTGAATGCAAATAGAAACACTCGAGTACAGAATAATGCTACAACGTGGCTGAGAAATGCAGCTGAAGATTCCACAGCAGAATCTTCAAGTAGTACTAGGAGAGAAAGGGATGGGGGTATAGTTCCAGTATGGTCCCCCCCAGCTTCTAACTTCTCAGAACAATTTGTAGATGATGAAAATGGTTTAGGAACCGGTTCATCTTACTTGCAAAGGCAGCATCCTCAGTCTCATCAATTGATGAACTGGACACGGCTACCTCAGACCGGGTGAGATTTCCCAAAGCACTGAAAAGATTAATATGTACTTTGTGCTCATGCTAGTCAATTTCATTACAACTTTACTATGTCATATTCTCCAACCATTTGAGGATTTTGGAAACATAGTATGGCTAACCTGCTTCTGTTCATTAGGCTTCTTTAAGACCTATAAAACACTTTTTCCGTGTGCCTGCTTTTTTGGTTTTTTCACTCTTCTGGTTCTCTTCACAATAATTCGATAAGTTGTAGAATTTTGTTACATCTACAACCACTCATGCTCATTTGTAAAACATCGATCCTGTCTTTTGATTTAAGATGTGTGTTTTAACTTCATATTAATTTTATATAATGTATTGTTGCCATGCTGTGTTCTATGATTTGTATCTGTAGTTTCTAGATGTAAAGAGTGTACTGCAATATTTTCATGTATTAGTAATTTATCAGGAAAATCATATAACGAATTCCAATATTTGGGATGATGTTTATGGCAATCCTCTATGATATATTTTTATTTTAAAATTGAGGTTTAGAAGAATAAACAGTGAGATGATAACACATGACCATGGCTAAGTTTTTGTAACCATTCCCTTGTTTCTGATCTAATGTTTATGATCTTATTTTGATCTTGTTATCTTGTTACAATTAATACTTCAATTACAGGTAAAAAAATTACGTCTAGAACATGCCGATTAATATCAAGGAGATGGGAAATGCACTCTCCCCTCTTCTTTTGGGAAACATGGGATGGCGAACCTCGCATTGGACATACATGTGATCATCTGCTACATCCTTAAACCTGTCTTGACACATGATTAACGGCTGACCTCCAATGTGCAAGAAAATTTCAGTTCATGCGGGTGGTAGTTTCATCTGCAGTGCCTTTTACTCTCTTGTACAAAATTTGTCGGCCTACTGTATAGTATAAATTTGTATTGTGGAGGAGAAAGAGCCACTATTCGATTTGGACCTTTGGTCCTCTCTTAAAACTCAGGGTTGTGCTTATCATTTAAGGTAGTTATTTACATTTCCTGTCCCGTAATCCTGTACATTTATTTTGACTACTGTAAAGTGCACTCATCTCAGTGCTCACATCTCCGAAACTTCTCTATATAGCAAACTAAAAGACAGTGCCAAGACACTTTTTGTTTTAGTTTGCCCTGTCTTTGTAATGCTTATTCCTGAAATTTCCTATGGTTGAGTAAAGATATGCAAATAATTGCAACAATTTAGTAACTTACTCAACTGTTTTGCTTTAGCCAGAATAAACTACATTTTAGAAACATAAAGAACTTGCATTTTGTAAAGTATCTACTAAAGTAACCGGATTGTTTATTTTTAAACTAACTAGAGATTGCAGATCCTCAAAGAGTTTGATCAAGTACATGGAAGTGTAAGTTTTATGGATATTTTGGGTACAATGTTGGTAATGAAGTTCGAACCTAAGACTCAATGCATACTACTCTAAATCCCCCCACCACTAGGCCGACCCTAGTGGTTATAGTTTGATGGATTAGAAAGGTAAATGATTATGATTGCATATGTTACAATGACATGGTTCGGGTATAACTGGTTTGGTTGCTTCTAGGAATTTGTAAAGTGTACTTGCTGAGACTGCTCCAAGAATTGGGCTTATGATATAAACCCAAATGTTTTTGTAATCACCAGATACAATAGCTGGACCTAAACTCCTTGCTGGATTCATTGAAGCTCCAGTAATTGGCCTGAAAAAGTAAAAAGTTCTAGTTTCAGTTACTTTTGTATATTGAATTGCACAAAATATGTTGCTATATATAAGAACAAGATGTCTGATTGTTATTTTTGTCGTGAGGAGATTGCACTAACGAGAATTGTGATAAGATGACCATAGCAGTTGTCTGCTTACCCGGCAATGATGACGCTAATCAGAACTGAAATGCCTATTGCAACTCCAGTGAGATCTTTGCTCTGTTTCAATCAGTAATGGCACCAAATTAGTTCTTACCTCATCAAACAAAATACAACAAAATTCCAGATTTATAAGTGGAATATTGTTCTTCCTAAGCAAAACCATTCACTTTGGAAACAAAGATGCAGAAATATAGTCAATTGATTGGAAAATTGTCCTTAATTAATGATTTGTTACATATGTGCATTTATTATTTTTCATAATTTTACTATTTTATAATTCTTTAGTTTTCTCTCTCAAGTGCACAAGAAATTACTATATGATCTAGGATCATGTGATCTTGATCAATTTTTACGTGGCACATTAGTTACTCCTTATTTTATAAACTGACAGATATTATTACATATCAAGTGGAGATTGGTCAGAATCATATAGTCGCAGACCATGAAAAATTTCTCCAATTACACCTATCTTTATAGAGAGACCATATCTAAAGAAGCGGAAAGTTTCTCCTTTAGCCATTAAAATGTTCAAGTTCAACATAGTGCATAAAGAGTATGCTATTAATTGTTGAGCAGAGAAATAGAAAGAATAAAGATAGCTACTAAGTTGATCCATGGTAAACTATAACTAACGATACCCCTCTGTGATCAGTGGCAACACCGCGAATGGTGAACATCAGTATGGATGTGGGTGATGAATTCCCACACTATTGCTTCTAGATCAGAAGTGGAGCTCAAGTATTTAGTCACTGTTACTCCAATATCCACCTTGTCATGATACAACACTTTGAGGGTGAGAGGGGCCAGTGTAGCACCCATATATAGGCACACAATATCCACATAAATAGGCACCTAGGAAACAATAGGAACAAAAAAAAAAAAAAACAATGGAATCAGTGGAAAGAAAAAAGTTTGAGCACCAATGATCCTTGTGTTTGAATGATATATATAATATTGCAATATTACATGGTACTATTACTATATATGGTGTTACTACCAACAGGGACTAGGTTTAGCAGAAGGACCTAATCTCCCACATCGTGACAAACCAAGGTTTAAATTTTTCGCTGAGTGTTCGACTGTGCTTCGAACAGAACTGCCTTGGAAGAACGATATATAGTGTGGGAAACTGGAACAAGTAATGGGAGTTAATAGAACAAGTGGCTTACAAGTTTAAGTTGAACTTTTCTGACAGCAGCCAAAGCAATTGTGACTGCAGGATTGAAATGGCCACCAGAGACATGGCCAACAGAATATGTAGCCACCGTGAGACCTAGACCCGAAACCATTGCTATACCTACTAATGTAAGTGGAAACTTCTCATTTACAAGAGCGGCTCCACATCCTGCAAATATAAGAATGTATGTACCAACAGCCTCAGCAATAGCCTACACAAGCAAAGGTGGAGTTAGACAATAGACATTAGACATACAAGAAAATAACAAGAAATTGATCTGGGAGAAGATTGTTATAAAGATAAGTATATATGGTGCATTTTGATTATTTTGATATATACATTATGATTTAGAGCTAGCTACCTTTTGGATGTTAGATGGAGAGTGTTTAGCCTCAAGGGTAGTTTTGTATGCTTGTTCAGTGGAGAATTCAGACTTAGTTGAAGAATCAACATTAACTGATAGTGAATCAGCCATCATAGAACTTGAAATCTTGAATGCCAAACTGCAGCTTTGTATTCTTATATCAAGGCATGCAGTGTCTGTTTCAGTTAAATGCGCATAAGGAGTCCGAGCAACACAGACTCTCTAATCTCTCAGTATGTTAAAATTAATTAAAAATTACAAAATTATGTGTGGGGTTCGTTACATAAAGAGTAAGACTTGCAATTTCATGATTTCCAATTAATAATAAAGAATATGTTATAAAGAATGTCCTAGAAAACGTGTCACTAACGTTTGTCATGCATCATTTCTTGGAGAAATACTAACTTGAATTTTAAAATAAAAGTTTGACATATTCAAACATGACTCTGATATATGAGGACTAGTGAACTTTGGTTTTTATACACTTACCTACAACAATAAAAGGTCGAAAAGATTTGGAGGTAATACAAGTTAATTATGGGTATGGCATCTATGATCCATGTGATTCATCGGCTGAAGTCAATGTGAGATTTCCATTTGTAATGTTAGGAGAAGTATGTTAAAAATAATAGCATGCCACATAATTAAGGTCAGGTACACTAAAAAAAATCGCTATTTCCATCGGACAAAATTCGTCGCTAAACTAAAAAATCCGTTGAAAAAATGAAATTTTCGACAGAATTCCGACGGACAAAAATCTGACGTAGTTGACAACAGGAAAAGAAGAGAGAAATAATCTAGAACTTCAAATCCTTGGCCGGCCAAAATGTTCATTTGTTGAGCTGATTACGTTGGTGATGTTCAAATACTTGGACTATATTAATGTTGAGCAGATCAACCGTTTGATACATTGGCTGCATATTAAGTACGGTATTATGGCGACACTAGCTAGTGTCAAGGGTTCTCTAAGATTAAAGCAAAGAAAAGCATATTAAAATATTTTATTTTAATCATTGTTCCTTTTCTCTTAACAAATACTAATCCTAATTTCTCATGATTTATTTTTTGCCTTTAATTATTTAGGAAAAAGAAAGATTACTCAATCCACATGTGGACTTTTCTCTCTTCCTTTTTTTTCTGTAATAAGTTAAAGAAAAATATATTTTCTTCCCTCAAATTTGAGGTAAATTTGTTTTTTATCCTCCAAATTTAAAATTAATTTTTATTCATGGGTCAAAGATCACGAATACCTCTTAACTTATTAGTTCAGAGACTAATTCCGCTAGTGGTGCATGGTTAAAGGTCGATGGCTTAAAGTAATTTTGCACACAATCCTATCAAACACGAATTTTTCCGCTAAATAGATCGTTCTTTCAAATGTGAATTTGCATGAGTTTTACACCATTACATCAACTCTATAAGTTTGTTGGTGAAGGTTTTATTACACCTATAAGCATTTATTTATAATTTTATATTTATCTAACCCAGTTCATTTGATTTTAAAAAGTTAGAATTGACGTTCCAAAGTCATTTTTTTTTAAAAGATAGATATAATATTTTTTGGCGTAAATATGTTTTTTATTCTTGATATATATCCGAATTTTGCATTTGATCCCTAATAAATATTTTCATTGCATTTGGTCTCTGATATTTGAAAAGTTTTGTTTTAGATTCCTACCGTCAGTTGAGTGATGACGTGTTCGTTAAATATTTGATAACGTGATTTGTGGCTGCTCAAAAATAAATAGTATTTGTTTCAAAATCAAATTTAAATTTACTAGCGGTTAAAAATCGCCAGTATTTATTTCAACTCAATTACCCCTCCGTACATCCCCAGTTCCACAAACCCTAACATTTTCCTTATGCCACATTTGGATCCCGAACCATTTCCTAATAGTTTACATGTGTTTTTTTCTTTTCAATATTTTAGGATGAGGAGGACGGGGTGAGGGAGCAAGAGGGTGACGACGATGGCAAGGTGGAGAGGCAGGGTGATGTGGAAATCGAGAGCGACAAAGACAGCGATCCCAACTACAAGAGTGAGGGCAAGAAGGAGCAGAGCTAGCAGGAGGTGGAGGTTGTGGAGAGGGAAGAGGAGAGCAAAAGACTCAAATAGTGATGCCAAGGACAAAGGGTACAACCATCATGGCATCATGAGTAAACGAAGGGACGACGTCTTGGAGAGCGGATCAGAGAGGTCCAACCACCTTCTAACCCTTCTCAATCTTCTCCTTTTTCTTAGACCACCTTCTCGTGGAGAGCAGTGTTGCGCCGTAAGGACGCGGGAGTGGTTGAAGGCGAAGGCATAGAGGAGGAGGTTGTTGTAGCGACGCATAGGCTTTTGGAACCACTCAAGGCGAAGTTTCCTATTTTGAGCTACGCTGATTTCTACCGGTGATGATTTTTTTCATTTTTTTTTAGATCTGAGAATTTGTTGTTACTTGTCTTTGGTGTTTGTGCGCTTATTTGTGTGTTTGTGTGGAATGCAGTGGGCTGGCGTTGTTGTTGTTGAGATCATTGGTGGACCTGAAGTTCCCTTGCATCATGGAATAGAGTTATAATACTGCAAGTTTTTAGTCGAAAAATAAATAGATACTGTCAGTTCCCTTCCTTTGAGACCATGGGCATTGGATTGTTTTGATTTTTTTTTTTACTTTAATTGATTCTAGCGGTTTTGAACCGTCAGAAAATTTAAATTTGATTTTGAAACAAATATTGACGATTTTTAAGTCGTCATAAATTGTGTTATTAAATATTTAACAGACACGTCATCACTTAACTGATAGTAGGGATCTACAACAAAACTTTTCAAATATAAGGGAGCATAGGCGAAGGAAAAATTTATCAATGATCAAACGCAAAATTTGGATATATATCAAAGATAAAAATATATTTAACTCATATTTTTTTATATAAATAAAACAAATGTACCTCTTGTGCATTTGGCACTAATGGCCACTTTTCACAATTCTTATATGGGATTGTATATTTTTGTATTATTGAATTTAAAATTTGATATTTGCTCAATTCCTTTTCTCTTTGCCATTTTTTTAATCAATTACCATTAATGCTGATATTGTTACCCATTGCCAATCAATTTAATTTTTGGTACCTTAATAAGTGAAGACAGTTGAAGGCATTTCTGAACTTCAAATACCTCCTGGTACCCAACCTGGAGATGTCCTTGTACTAGCAAGGAAAGGTGCACCAAAATTAAACAAACCATCAATACGTGGTGAACACTTGTTTAAATGTTAAAGTTAAAATACCGAAACGGATAGGGTAATCGGTGTTTTCTAAATATTTTTTTGTTTGCTCCCTCCCTCATTATTTTTTCTGTGAATATCTTGAATTTGAAATTCTGAATTTATAGGGCAAAAGAACCTAAATAATACATTTATAATAAAAAATTACCAATTTGGGGCTGTTTGCAAACATATTATACATCTGGGGCAGTGGGTCACGCCCAAAATGAGCATGACTGGTCACGCCCAGATTAGGCGTGACTAGGGGGGTAGTGACGCCTAATCTGGGCGTGATCAGTCATGCCCATTTTGGGCGTGACCCACTCCTTTATACACTACACTCTGTTACGTTTTCGTCACTTTTACTGTCTCGCCTTCTCTCTAAAAGTTTCCAAAGTCTAGTGTGAGTGACTCTGCAGCACGAAGCTCTGCCAACAAGTAAGTTATTTTATTAATTATGGATATTAGTTAATATGTTATATTATAAAATTGTTAGTGACATGTGAAATTGTTAGTGTTTATGGTTTAGTTTTGTAGAAAAATGTTTGGTATTAGGGTGCAGGATTTAGTTTAGTTTAGGGTTTAGGGTGAACGGTTTAGGTTTAGGGTTTGGTGTTGAGGGTCTACGGTGTAAGGTTTACGGGTTAGGGTTTAGTGTTTTTGGGTGTAGGGTTTGGTTGTTAAATTTATTTAGTTCATTTTAGGGTTTAAGGGTTACGGTGTAGTTTAGTTTTGTATTAAACTGTTATGTATTAGGGTTTTGAGTTTAGTTTAGTGTAGGGTTTAGGCTGTAGGCATATGGTTTACGATTTAGGGTGTAGGTTTATTTGTTTAAAGTTTTGGGTTTAAGGTGTTATGGTTTAGGGGTTTATGGTTTAAGGTTTAAGGTTTTAGGGTGTAAGGGTTAGGGTGTATGGTTTAGGTTTTAGGGTTTCTGGTTTAGTTTAGTGTAGGGTTTAGGCTGTAGGCGTATGGTTTACGTTTTAGGGTGTAGGTTGTTTTGTTTAAGGTTTAGGGGTTTATGGTTTAAGGTGTTAGGTTTTAGGGTCTAAGGGTTAGGGTGTATGGTTTAGTTTTTAGGGTTTTGGGTCTTAGGGTTTAGGGTGCATGGTTTATGGTTTAGGGTTTAGGGTGAGCGGTTAAGGTTTGGGGTTCAATGTTGAGGGTCTACGGGTTCAGTGTTGAGTCACTATGGTTCACTTGGTGAGTCCTCGTCACCTTCATATTCATGCTCATCTTCGCCTTCATCTTGACTGTCATTTACAGTAAATGGCATGTTGACCCTTTCAATCAATGAAGACGTTGATGCATTGTTATGGTCTACAAGCCTCTTAGTGTTTGCAACTCTGGCTTGAAGTTTATCTCTTTCATTTTTAACTTCTTCCATCTCTTTTGCCAATTCATCAAACTCTTGTTTATTTTACCCACTCCATTGATGAAGAAGATGAGCAACGACAGGATGGACTTGTTGCCATTACCTTAGATTCCATACCAAACCCGTACAATTTTCCTTTGCTATATCTAGTTACATCACACTACACATCTAACTCAGTTGGTGGAGGTTTACCTTGTGTCGATGCTCTTTTGGTCAATTGTTTCAATGTGCGTGTAAATTCCTCCTGTCATCACCAATAGAAGCCTAATAAGTGTTTCATCCTGCATTTGAATTTTTGTTGGTTGTGATGTACATGGTGAGTGCACCCCTTCCATGGAAGGTGGAGGTGATACATCAGATGTCATAGCAAGTGAGTGTGTCCCTTCCATTGAATTTGTTGGTTGTGAATGACATGGTGGATTTTCAGAAGTTGTTTGTGCATAATATGCAGTTAACAATGCAGGCTAATAGTTTAGGGTTTAGTTTAGTTTATGGTTTAGGGTGAAGGGTTTGAAAATGATATGAATACTTCACACTTAACCAAGAGGGGGATGAATTGGTTAGACCTTGGTAAATTAAAAATTCTTTAATCAAAATCAGAGTTTGCAGGATCTTAATCACTTTTCAAAACCAAGAAACCTTATTCAATCAAGTAGCTCAGCCCCTTAAAATTCAATGGATCAAAACTGACTTTATAAGATAAGCAAATGAATCAAGAAACAACTTAAATGAGGAGAGTAGATTCAGAAACCACACACAAGCAATTTATACTGGTTCACTTCAAAACCATGAAGCTACATCCAGTTTCTTTCAACCAACACTAGGTTGAAGTTCCACTATTTAATTTCTGTTCTTACAAGCAATTACAAAGTCTCCCTTTATCAACCCTAGATAAAGTCTAAAATCTAAAACTCTATTAGATTCTAAGAGACAAGAACCTAAGAACACTACTCGGTTCTTTCACCTAGAGAACCCTTCTCTAGTTACAAGCAAGAACTCAATTACAATAGCAAATTCCAAGAAAAATAATCAAAACGAAAATTACAACCAGATTAAGGAGAGAAACAACCTGATGATCCAATGTATGGAATGCAATATGAAGTTACCAGATCAGGTTGAACGTTTAAAACACAAGAAGCATAGCTTTCCTTAATCTTGAAATGGTTTCAAGCTCCAAGAGTGACTCAATTACACATGATCAATGTATCATGGAGCTAGACATAATCAAACCCTCAGAAAACAATTAAGAATGCTCACAAGATTGTTTAAGCTCAGAAAATTCGAATGGGTAATGTTCCACATAATTAGAAAAACAGCTGAGCAAGGGTTCTATTTATAACAGAAATTTTTAACCATCAATAATCGATTACGACGCGCCAAATAATCGATTAAATTACCATGGTAATCGATTATATTGTCATTATAATCGATTAAAATGTTCATACGTTTTCTGGGTTTGAATAACGAGCAAAATAATCAATTATCTCGAGCTGTAATCGATTATTCCAGTCAAAACGTATTTTTCAAAAGCTTAGATAATCGATTACAAATCCTGGTAATCGATTAAGGCAGTGCAGCATAATTTTTCCAAAGCAAGGTGTAATCGATTACGAAACCTTGTAATCGATTAAGGCAGTGCAGCATCATTTTTACAAAAGCTTGGGTAATCGATTACGAATCCTTGGTAATCGATTATTTAAGTAAAACTTGGTTTTCTTCAAAGGCTATGTAATCGATTACTATATGTGGTAATCGATTATGGCAGTGCAGTGTTAAAATCATATATAAGCATGTAATCGATTACAACTTCATCATAATCGATTAAAGAGTTCAACAAGGCAGTTTATATGAAAGCGTAAGTCAAATAATCGATTAATTCAACATGGTAATCGATTAAACTGTTCTTGAAGATTTCCCAGAATTGATGAAGAACAAAATAATCAATTAAACCATTACTGTAATCGATTATTACAGTGAGAAATGCTTTTTCTTAAAAACCTTTAAATTATTTTAAAACCTTAGTTAAATTGTTAATGCCTTGTGATTTTTGTTGACTTAATTAAGTTGAATATGGATTGAATGAATGCAATGCATTTGGATCACCAGAATTGCTTTTCTCTTACACAATTTAATCCTAAATTGTCTTCAAGTTATCCTTTGCATGTTGAAAGCTCAAAACCAAATCTTGAATCAAATATCTTCTCATTCCTGAAGTAGCTCCCCCTTAATCCAACAGGGTTTAGGTTTAGTCTACGGTGTAGGGCATAGGGTTTACGGGTTAGGCTTCAATGTCATTTATCTTGTTTTACGAATTAATTTTTTTATCAGCAGTGGTAATAACATATTGTAACACAATTTTTTGAAATTTATGATGTCTACAGCGAAGCTCTGCGAAGAAGTTTTTGTTTTTCTTTAGTGGAAGAAATGAGTTCAGGTGGTGAGGAGTTTGTCCGTGTTGTGTTATTTTTTAATGGAAGGAAATTTGAAGGGCCACAGGGTGTTGTTTTTGAAGGGGAGAAAAGACAGACACGTATTAAGCGAAGCTCAACAATGGGTGAATTATGTTGTGGAGGTAAGTTGTGTGGGACTGTCTGCCTTATATAGGGTTCAATGACGCCCAAATGTAGGCATGTTCAGTCACGCCCTAATTGGGCGTGTTCAATCACGACTAAATTGGGCGTGTTCAATCACGCCTAAATTGTAACGGCCCAGTGTTTCAATTATGTGTGTGTGTGTGTATGTGTGTTATTGTTATCGCGATACTTATATGCATTACCATACAGCGAAGCATAAAAATGTTATACGTCACTGGTGGTCCTATGTTAAGACAATAAATATAACCATTACACGAAATTGGTGTTATAAACGTCTGAATCTCAAATAAAGTCCACTACAAAAAAAAATAATAAATCAACACTAACATAACCAAAAAAAAACTATGACTCAAGTGGCCACGGCTGATGACGCGCTTGACGATCGGGCAACCTCCGTCTACCACGGAGTCGAGAAAAGCCTGCCTGAGAAGAGTCTGCCTCACGATGGCCTGCCTGGGGAGGGGCTACCTGAGAAGGGTCTACATCAGCAGGTGGGTATGCATGTCCCTGATCTGGCTATGGTGGGCGGGGACAATGAGGAGATGGGGTGGCATATTCTGCATGTCCTGGCCAATCCCCACAATCGGCCGGAGTATAATCAACCTAATCCAACAGGTTGTCAATTTCATCAGCAGTCCACTCCGTATCAGGAACGTCACTGCTTGTCCCACACTGAGCTGATGCCATGCCCAAAGTAGTCGTGTAATACACATGCTGTGATTGCGAGTCTGCCGGTGGAGGCATGTCACTCTGGCAACTGAACCCCTGATACCCCATGTCCCCATGCTGTCTTGATTGCTGCTAAGATGATTGGTAATAGAAAGGCTGACTGCCGTATGTAGGTCCTATTAGTGGAGGCCTATAGCAACCATCAATGCGAGGCCTAGGAACTCCTATGGGCTCAGGAACATCGGCCATGGCTTTCCAGTGACACTCTAATCCATGTCCCTCACGTCTCCCACGGGGAACAACCACATGCACCTATAGGTCATGCTGAAGCTGTGATGGGGGTGCATGTGGGCCTGGCTCCTCCAAGCGACAACTGTGTCGAAACATGGATATAATGCGACTCACATCCTCGTGCAAGTACTCCACGTTGAATCCAGGCCAGTCCTGACCGCCACTCGCACAGTACAACATCTCTAGGCCATCAAACTACAAATTACACAACAAATTCATTAGTCCAAACAATAACGCCATGAAAACGTAAATTAGTTTACAAATTAAATTTAAACAACACTTACACCACGACCCATCTTGGCGGCCATCTTCATCGCATATCGTTTCCCATTCTCCCTATACCAAACCATGTACTCATGGTTTGGTGACATGAACCTAGTCAATTGGGGGGGCAGCTCTATGTGCTGGTCCCTGATACCCCATCGACAGATAAAGGGTCTTAGCGTACGACTCCAATTATCTATCTGTTTGCCTCGTAGGGATAGGTCATGCACGCCCTTCAACTTCCTTGGCCTTCGTGGGATTGGCTGATCCCTTCCAAATTGTCGCATGCACCGGTCCGGATGAGAATATTCAACTGTGTGGAAGCATATAATTGGACTGGTAGCCATCCACAACAGTCGCTCGTGCTCAATAGCACCAAGGAAGTGATAGCCTGTATATGGTTGTCAAACCACCTGAACAAAACAATTAAACACACAATTAGGAAAGAACGATGATTACAAAAAATGCAAATTATCCAAGTCAACCGACCAAAAGTTATTCAAATAACAACACGTACCTCATCCAGAGAAAGGGAATCTAATGTTAGCCAATACCAGGGAAGTTCGTGTGCACGAAACCTGTCTAAAGAATTAAACCTAATTTGAAAATAAATGACATTAGACTACTTATAAGACTCATTAATACGTAGTTAATAAAAAGAAAATAAGAACACATACCCGTGGCCGTAATGCCACTCCTGCTGAGTAGGCTGAGGTATAGCTGGAGCAATGGGTGAGAATCTGAGTCATGCCCATATTTGGAGAAGAACGTGACACCCACCTATATCACTTCTATCTGGATCTGTACATTTGCACATTTGTCTAAACAAATGTGCAAGGACAGCAAAACCCCAGCTATGAAAATATAATGAATACCTAATCAAATAAACCAAGAGGGGGGTGAATTGGTTTTACCTCCTTTTTAAAATTTTCTTTCAAAAACAATATAACAGCGAAAGAATTTATATGGATCGTATCTTAAACAAAACCAATTTAGAAAATAATATTCTTCACCAATCAATTAACTCTTATGCAGAATCAAAGTTTGAATGATAAGCAAATTGAATACTACAAGAATTCAATGAAACATAAACTGAAACTTAAATGCACAAAAGATTTATACTGGTTCACCTCTCAACCCCGGAGGCTACATCCAGTTTATCTTCCAACCCAAACAAGGTTAGAGTTCCACTATAACAAATCTTTGTTCTTTACAAGCATACAACAAGGTCTCTTTTACCTACCCTAGGCAAAACTCAAAATCTACTTTCTAGATTTCTCAAAAGACCAAGAACCAGAGATCCCCTCTCTATTCTTCCCCTAGAAAACCCTTTCTAGATAAGCTTTAAAGAACCCCAAATGTTATATGGAAAATCAACAAAGTTTACAACAAGTAATAACAACAAAACAAAAGCTTAAGGTTCAAGAAAGGTATCACCTCATCTTCCTCTGCAACTAATATGATATGAACAAATTAATCAACCTGAGATGATGTCTATCATGCTTTCTTGAAACTTCTTTTATCACTAGCTTGCATGGATGTTCAATCACAATGGGTATCTTGACTAAGCACACATGTAGATCCTAACACATTTGAATAACTCTCTTATTTCTTACTTACAACCCTTAAAGAACTCTTAGAGAATGTAAAACACAAGGTATGCACAAGTGCTCTCTTTCTAATGTGTTAACTTTCAAAGACACAGCTTTTCTATTTATAAAAAAACTGATTTAACAAATTGTAATCGATTATTTCGCTATGGTAATCGATTATTTTAACTCTAGTAATCGATTATTTCGTCCATATAATCGATTAATTTGTTCATCACAAATCTGGAAATCTTGAACGAACATAATAATCGATTATATCACCATTTAATCGATTAAGCCAGTGAAGCATAGTTTCTCAATACACATAAGTAATCGATTATATACCAATTTAATCGATTAAGCCAGAACATGACTAAAACTAGACAAAGCATGTTTAATCGATTACAATCATCTGGTAATCGATTAAACCAGTTGATCATGCTGTGCTACATTATGCAGATTGCTTATGTAATCAATTATTTACCCAGATAATCGATTATTCCAGTGAGTTCTCAAATCTATGTCAAGCTTATTTAATCAATTACAAGAAAATGATAATCGATTAAACTGTTCTTAAATCATTTTCCAGAAAATCAAACAAGCTTGTAATCGATTATTCTGCTCATGTAATCGATTAAAGTAGTCAAAAACTATTTTATACTTGTTTAAATGCATTTATGAAATTCTATTACTTTGCACATACTAATGTGATTAAAACCTATTAATGAATGTATGAATGCATGCTTTACTTAAGAGTTACAGAGGATTATAAGGATTTAACTCATGAACCAAGCTTTAACCAAAATTACAAATGCCATCATATTGAGTGGGCATGTAAAATATCAAAACACAATTGCTTCCATCATCCTTGATTCTTTAGCTTCAGATTCTTGATTCTAACAAGCTATACCTACCTATGTCTGCCATGTCTCCTGCGAGCAAAGGGACATAGCGACAGTCGACAGTGCTTCCGCCGGATCTGTCGCATAGTAGCCATGCTCCAATGATACGCGCAATGTGCGCCTTCGTAAACCGCATGACTTCTACCAGCTCCCCACCTACCTCGCCCCAATGCGCATAATTCCTATCAAAGTAAGACAGGCGCAGGAATCCTCCTCTTAGCTCAGCCTTCTGAGCAGGATGACCAAAGACCTCCTCGATAACGGTGGCCCAGTCGTCTGACGTCACTTCGGTGGCGACATTGCCGTCACTGCCTAAACCTAAAATACCAGCCACGTCTTCCAACATGATGGTCATCTCTCCCTGTGGCATGTGAAACGTATGTGTCTCTGGTCTCCACCTCTCAACCAGAGTACTGATAAGCGCATGATCGATCTAAAGTCAAGTTTAAAATAATCAATGCGTATGCACACTTATAAATAAAAACATTTATAGGAATCACTTCGTATGTATCATTCTTCAATTAAAAAATTTATACCTGAATATGTCGCATGCGTGCGACATGTAGGAATCTTGCCTGTCCTAACATCGCCATAACGATTGCAGGAATATCGTCACAATCTGGCCCCCTGCGATTTTACCACGTCCCGTCTTTAACACTCGACATTTGTCCTCGTTCCACACAGCCTGTGGAACGTGAGTTCGCTGGGTACGCCTCCGCAACACCCCCCCACTTATACGAGGTAGGCATAACATGGGTCGTCAGATCCCTTCCGTCACCTTTGTGATCAGATCCAGACCGTGAAGACGCCGAAGATGATGAATCAGCCATCTATGATACTATCTTAATATAAACAAAAAATATATAATGATTAATAATTTAATAACTTCTAATTAAATTACATTACAAATTAATTGCCTAAATATATTTCAAATTATATTTAAAACCTAAACCCATAGGATAATAATATCATCTACATGTTTAGGGAAATCACCTAAAATCCTAAACTAAATCCTAATCCCTTACCTTAACCCTAAACTAAACTAATTAAATTTAATAAAATAATTTTAATTTACACACTAAATCCTAAATACTAAACCATTAACCATAAAATCATAATCCATAAACTAAACCCTAATCGCTAACCCTAAGTAAATTCAGTAAAATAATTTCAATTTAACAACTGCACCCTAAACAGTAAAGCTCAAACACTAAACCCTAAACAGTAAAGCTCAAACACTAAACCCTAATCCCTAGTCTAAACACTAGTCCCTAACCCTTGAACCCTAATAAATAAGTAAATTCAGTAAAATAATATTAATTATACAACTAAACCCTAAACCCTAAACCCTAAAATCCTAATCCCAAAACTAAACAATAATTCCTAAACCCTAACCCCTAACCTTAAACACTAAGTAAATTTAGTAAAATAATGTTAATTTAACAACTAAACCCTAAACCCTAAAATCCTAAACTAAACCCTATATTCCCTAACCATGCAACCCTAATCTTAACTAAGTAACCCTAAACACTAAGTAAATTCAGTACAATAATCTTAATTATACAAATTAACCCTAAACCCAAATTGTAGTCCCTAAACTACACCCTAATTCGTAAACCCTAATCCATAATCCTTCAACCCTAAACTTAACTAAGTAAATTTATTAAAATAATTGTAATTAACAACTAAATCCTAAACTAAATCATAGAACCTAATACCTAACAGTTATCTACAAAACTAAATAAGTAATATGGCTCTAACAAATTTAAAAATCAACAATATAATATATTAAATAATACTCATAATTAATAAATTAACTTACTTGTTGGCAGAGCTTCACGGTGCAGAGTCACTCACACTAGACTTCAAAAAGTTTTAGAGAGAAGGCGCAACAGTAAAAGTGGTGAAAAAAGTAAAAACCTGGGGCTTATATAGGAGTGGGTCACGCCCAGAATGGGCATGACCCACTGCCCCAGATGTATAATATGTTTGCAAACAGCCCCAAATTGGTAATTTTTTATTAAAAATGTATTATTTAGGTTCTTTTGCCGAATTTATAGTTTGGTATGATGGTTGTCTCCAGCACAATGGAACGTGAGTTGCTTGGGAGAAATTTATTTGCTATGGCCGTGTTCGATTACTAGAAATTAAAGAAAAAGAATGAAATTGTGAGTTGTCATATCCTAATTCTGTCCGGGTAAAAAAAAGAGAAAATTAAAAAGAAAAAGAAAAAAGAAGAACAAAATGAAAGGAAAGAAAAAAGATAACAAATAAAAAATAATAATAACAGCCATAAAAAAGAAAAAAGAAAAATAAAAAATATATATAACAGTTTTTAAATAATAAAAAAAAGAAAAAGGTAACAAAGAAAAAAAAATGCAACAAAGAGCAAAAAGAAAGAGAAAAAGGACCACAAGGCCCATTAGATTAAAAAAGCAACAAATAAAAGCACAAAAAGGCAACAAAAGAAGGAAGGAATTGGCTGAAGAAGAGGCACAGATCTCGGAGTGTGAAAATTGACCACTCCGGTAGCGACACTTGGCACCACCTTGGGGTCTATGAGGTGA
Source organism: Glycine latifolia (assembly GCA_013407115.1). Classification (NCBI taxonomy): domain Eukaryota; kingdom Viridiplantae; phylum Streptophyta; class Magnoliopsida; order Fabales; family Fabaceae; genus Glycine; species Glycine latifolia. The sequence continues at coordinate 31,117,963 of CM023954.1, forward strand.
CCCCCTTCCTTCCCCCTCATTCTCTCTCCCTCTACATTTCCTCTCTTTCTTTCTTCCCCTTATTCTTTCTCCTTTTCTACTTTTTTTTTGGTTGGTTTCTTTCTTGATTTGTTCATGCTTTTTTTTGTAATTTCTTTTTCTTTCCTTAGTTTTATTTGTTGTTGATTGTTGTGGTTTTTTTATTTTCCCTTTTTCTTTACTTTTTTTGGTCATCGTCCCCATGATTTTCGTTTTTTTTTTAAACCACCACCACAACCACTACGCCACCACCGTACCACCATGTTGCCACCGTGCCGGCCTCACCGCGCCGCCAGGCCCTATGCCGGTGGTGCTACCGGGGGCTTGCCACCTTTTGTGGTGGCTCCCCATGCTATTTCCACGTAGCTTTCTGCTGGCTGTTGTGCCCAGCAGTGAAAATACGGGTTGGGCCGGGTTGCCCTGACCCGGTTCCAACCCTTAAAAAAAATTAAAATTAGTTTTTGCACGCCAAATTCTAATAAATACACCCCCTAAAACCAATTAAGAAAGACTTTCCGCACCCCATATCTTCATAAATACACGACCCTAAAACCAATTAAATCATACTTTCCGCACCCATACTTTCATAAATACACCCCCCAAAATCAATTAAATAATGTTGTTTGCACCCACATTTTCATAATCCACCCCTTTAGCTATTGAGCGTAGCCCATTTTGAAACAAAATACCTAATGCTATTTACACCTCCATATTCATGAATGCACCCCTTATATGTTGGGCTTGGTCCATTTTGGAATTAAATAAACACTGTTGATTGCACCCCTAGTTACTATGTGTACTCCCCACTTCTATTCTATCCCTTTTCTATTTCCATTTGATTTATTTGATTACGTAATGTTATGTCAATTATTCATTTATTTTTACATTAGTGTCTTTATTACGCACTTATGTTTTGTGCACTCCATGCTGGGTCTTCGACTCGCTTGGTAGTGTTTCAATAACACGTTGATAGATTTTGTGAATATCATGTTGGGTCCCCAACTTGCTTGATTTCATAGAGTTTATCACAAATCAATAATCTTTTATAAAAAAGCGTAAAATACTCAAATGAAGTATCACTCAATTCCTTTTTTCTCAAAAATTTCATATTACTTGAGATCGCTTCAAGGTCCAATGCCTTAAGCAATTCTCTTCGCTTTTTCTTCAAATTTAAGATCACTTCAAGGTCCAATGCCTTAAGCGATTCTCTCCGTTTTTTCTTCAAATTCAACGTCGTTTCAAGGTCCAACACCTTAACGACTCTTTTTCACACAATTAAAATAAATATTTCAAAAAAAGATAAACTCAACTCAACACACAAGTTGTTTTCAAAAAAAGAACTACGGAAGTCTGATTCCTCATTGCACTTAGGGATACCTAGGAGCGAGGGCAAACCCCTTGTCGACATAAAAAAACAAAAAAACAAAATAAAATAAAATAAAATCTTTTCTTTTTTCTAAAAATAAAAATTTGATTTCTTTTCTAAATAAACAAAAAATAAAACAAACATAATTCATGTTCTTAAGGGAAGATAAATAATTAAAAAAAGTCACTTTATTTTTGGCACACTCGATTAAAGGTTGTCGTCTTCATGACGATCGTGTGGGTGCTAACACCTTCCCCATACGTAAATGACTCTTGAACTCTTTTTCTCTAAAATTACTGACCATGCCTTATCTTTTTTGTTTTTCCGATGTTTTCCTTAAATAAATGTTGGTGGTGACTCCTTTCAAGTTTTCCTTTTTAGGAAGACTTCTTTATTATCTTTTTGTCATCGTCGTCACGTCATGGCCGGATAAGTTGCAACATGAATAATGAAAAAAAAAAAAAAGAAAGCTGAAAGAGTGAAAAAAGTGAAATTGTTAGTTAGAGAAGAAATAAAGATGAAAAGATAGAAAGATTTGAATTAGAGTGATTTAGTAGGAAATAAAATAAAAAACTAAAATGAAGTATTTTAATAATTCCAATTTTATCCATGTTATTTTTCATATGATAAGTTTTTTGCCTTTTTTAGAATTTTTTATACATTTTTTATAAAACATTTTATTATATTAAATAATATTTGATTCTGTTTATATATATATATATATATATATATTCCATTTAAAAGGACTTTAGAAAGAAGTGCACCAAAATGAATAGGGAAGCCACGTGTATATATTCCATTTTTTTGTTATGATTTTTAAAAAAAAAATTAAAAGATATAATTAATTATGTCCTTAAAAAAAAAACTACACGTGTTAAACAACATGTATTCCACTATGGGAGAGATAGAATTGAATGTTTGTAAACTGGATAAGGGAAGCTGAAATCGGCGAATAAAAGAGTCATAGGTGTTTGATAGGAAAAAAAAAAACTGTAAGCCATAATCGAATCCTACCCACAAATTCGATTTTGGTTACCAGAACATTCGATTTTATTTACTTTCGGGTTCACACAGACTCTTTTCCATACTCTACATCAACAAGGTTAAATTTGGAAGCGCCCAATCTCTCACTTTTACTGTATTATTTCTTCGCATTTCTGTTGTGTTTTGTGACGAAATTTGCATCCCTGGGGCCCACCGATTTCATACAGATTTTACTTTTTACTGTGACTTTCTTCAGAACCGAATGAATGAAAGATCATATTTCTTTCCTTTTCTACGATCCAGTAACTTTCTCCGCTCCTCATAAGTGACACAACATTTTGAGCACATAATTCAATCTTTGAAAGAATCCCATTTCGTTAGACCTTTCCACACCATTTGCAAGTTGTAATTAATAAACAAACTTGTTTAAGGCAATGAGTAAATGTTAGATATTTGAGTTGTAAACCATGACAATGATGTCTACTTTCTGCAGAAAGAAAGTATTGAAGGTCCCACAGTTCAAAATGCTGACAGTGGGATAGGTAGCAACAATTGTGGAACAAGTGCAGAACCAGAAGATTAAAATCACACATGGAAGAAATTGAAGAACATTGATGGGTAATAATTGTCTCTTAATTATTTATTGTTACATTTTTATATTAGTTTTGCATTACACTTCTCTATAATAAAAAACACGTAAGGTATTTTAGTTTAGTAGCATAGACTTAAAGAGTCTGTGGTAAAACGTGACCTCTTAAAAGAATTAATAATTCTGCTACTGATTAGGTTTTATTAGAAAACCAGAAACATAGAAACTAACAGATGTAGAGAAGATGAAAGGAGCAAACTAAACTGATGTATTTCAGATTTTGCATTCATACTAAAACCATTGATTTAAATAGAAAACTAACAAGTTCCTGATTGGATAAAATAAACAACAAATTATGGCAAACTAAAACCAAGTATCATTAACTCACAACTAGCTATTAAACAAAAGCATGCTTAAAAAGTAAACAAACATGTTGCAGGGATATTTAATAAAACAGTTGGAAAATTTTCATATTCTAACATTCCTCCTTGAGATTTTTCTTAATACTCCAAGCTTTGATTTCAATTCTTCAAATTTGCCTTTGGACAGTGCCTTTGTCATGATATCTGCAATCTGGTTTTCAGAATTGCAATGCTCCAAACTGATTTCTTTTGATTTTTTTAGCTTCTCTATAATAGCATGATTCTTCACTTTAATGTTGAACAGGATTCTTTGCTAAAGCAATAGTTGACTTGTTGTCCACCCAAATAATAGTAGCTGCATCTTGAATTTGCCCAACATCTGATAAAAAAATTCTTAGCCAAATTGGCTTGATTTGTTGCTGCAGTAGCTGAAATATACTCAACTTCAGCTGAGAATCGGCCCACCACATCTTGTTTCTTGGAATACCAAGAGAAAATAACACTGTCGAAGGAGAAAATATAGCTTGAGTTACTCTTTGCATCATCTAAACTTCTAGTCCAGTCACTATCTGCTTAACCTTGAAGCTCTCCTCTTTCATTCTTCAAAAACCAAATACCATAGTCAATTGTACCTCTTATGTACCTCAAAACGATCTCTTCTTGCACCATGATGAACTTGACTTGGAGAATGCATAAATCTGGACAATAAACTTGTGGATGTACAGGGCACAAAACTAACACAATCATGAATGAAGCTCGTACTCCCTAAACTAGGCTACTTCATCTTTTAAGTTATGTTTTATTTTAATTCAAATAACAATGTACAGGGCATCATTAATATGCTTGTGTGGGTCGGATTATAAAAGAACATCATCTTTATCGAGCTACTCTACTTCTTCAATTAACCTTTTAATAGCATGAAAGTTAAATGATAGTAAACTAAATAAATAAAAACATATTTACTAAAACATTTATTTATTTTATTCTTTTCTAATATATAATTCCGTCCATCGCACGGATTCACAAGCTAGTATCTTCTTAAATAAAAACTGTTACACTTTAATAATTAATAATAAAAATGCTTAGAGGAAAGGAGAGGCAAGAGAGTACATGCCAACGCAGCTACCTGCCACTGGGTCATCGAGAAAATAATTTTGAATTAAAAATTCTATCACAAATCTTTCTAACAATATTTTATAAAAATATTCAATAAAAATAATTTTCTTTTCCGTGATATTATAAATTTGATTGCTCCATCTTTATTATAAATATGATCCATCAAGATAAAGAGTTAATTAAGGTTTTAATTCCTACATTATTTCAAAATTCAATTTTTAATTCCTAAATAAAAGTTTTGACTAGTCACGTTTTTACGTTTTTTTATTTTTTTATTAAATTTTTAAGTTCTTAAACTTTTATTTGATCGGTCAAGATTTCTAAACTTTTAAAAATTTTAATTTTTAATCTCTAAAGAAAAGTTTGAAACTATTATTTTTATTTATTTAATAAGATTTCAGGGATTGAAATCCAATTTTTTAAAAAAATTTAGGGTCTAAAAACCTTAATAAAAAAGTTAAAGAACCTTGGCAAGTCAAATTTTTATTTAAAGACTAAAAATCGAATTTCAAATAAATTGAGAAACCTTAACCAATCAAACTTTTGTTTAAGGATTAAAAATTGAATTTCAAAAAAGTTTAAGAACTAAAAGCTTAATTAATCTTAGGTTAAATTGATTTATGAGTCCAATTAATGTTACCAATTTTTAATTAGATCCTGAATTTTATTTTTTTTAATTGGGTTCTTGAATACTTTCTTTTCAATTGGATCCTCCCGTTTAACTATTGTTATAAAAAAAATTAACCATGGACACTTAAATAAAAATAAAAACAATTGTGAGAAGTTTGTGAATTGACATGCAAATGTTGAAGCTTTGAAGAAATCTCTTCTAATTGATTCAGATGTGTTCATAACACACTCTAAAAGTATCAGTTAAATGTTTACACCTCTAATTGTTTGTGATTAATTTTTTATAACAACAATTAGACAAGAAAATCAAATTGAAAAACATAAAATAAAAATTCAAGAACCCAATTAAAAAGATTCAATGAACTAATTAAAAATTCGATAAAAACATAAGAACCCCCTAAATAATTAAACCTCTTAAATTAAATTTTTCTTTCCAATCAATTTTTTTTTCATTTTCAAAACATAAGAATTCCCATTTCAGTTCACTTGAACTGATACTATAATAATAATGAAAAGTAAAAGTATTTAATATCTTAAAAACTATTTAATTAATATTTTTATTTAATAATCTATCGGATCAGTAAAAAGATACTATAAAAAAATCGAAACCTATTTAAAAACATTTGAGTGATAGAAAAAGGCCTCAATCATTGGCCTCAGCCTCACTCCTCATACCAACCAAATCACCAGACAACCAACAACACGTGATGCACATACGTGATCTACATTCCATATTCAACCTACATTTCTCCTCATTAAAAACATTTCTTATTTCCCTTCCTACCCTTTTCATGCTTCTCTCTTCTGTCCTTTCTCATCATTCCTCTGCACATGGTTTCTCAACAATCTCCCTTCACCATTCACTCACCAGTCACAGCAATAACAAACCGTTCTCTCGAATCTTCATTCTCCTCGTTTCGTTTCTTTAACTTTCTACAACCTTGTTTGTTGCTAGTTGCTACTAACCACTAAGCTCCTGTTTTTTTTTTTTACTTCTCGAATCAACAACAATATCAAGAAATTTATAATACACACGCATCCTTATTCAACCAATTAAATTAGACCCTAAATTATTATCTATCTATCTATCAATTATGGCCCAGTGCTTGTTCAGCTTCACCGAGACCCGAAACCGGTGTTACCAGTGGTTGTTCACCGGCTCGGGCCTTCGCTCCACGATCACGGACCTAAAAGATGGGACCGTGATGCATTGTTGGGCACCGAAAGCCCGGGCCGAGGCGAAGCCGAACCTGCTCCTAATTCACGGGCTAGGAGCAAACGCGCTGTGGCAATGGGGAGACTTCATCCGCCACGTGGCACCTCACTACAACGTGTACGTGCCGGACCTCGTGTTCTTCGGCGGGTCCTACACGATCCGGCAGGAGCGCGGGGAGCGGTTCCAAGCGGAGTGCGTGGCGCGGGTGATGGAGGCGAAGAGCGTGCGAAGGGTGAGTTTAGTGGGGCTGAGCTACGGCGGGTTTGTTGGGTACTGCATGGCGGCGATGGAGGAGGGGATGGTGGTGGTGGAGAGGGTGGTGGTGTGTGGGTCCGGGGTGTGTATGGAAGAGAAGGATGTGAAGGAAGGGCTTTTTCCTGTTACGAATTTGGATGAGGCTGCGAATATCTTGGTGCCGCAAACCCCGGAGAGACTTAGGGAGCTTGTCGGGTACACGTTTTTTAAGCCTCCTCCGGTGGGGTGGCTGCCCTCTTGCTTCCTACTTGATTTCATTGAGGTAAGAATGTTTGTTTTGTCTCTAGAATTGTGTATGTTGTGTATGTTTGAATTGTACTTCGAGACTTGTCAAACCAAAAACACACATTCTAATGCACCAAAGTGAGAAGCTAGCATTTTTTTTTTTTTTTTTTACAAAGAGGAGTGAAACACATTCATTCAAAATGTATTTTCTTGATTAAAATTTATTAAAAATTATAAAATTAATAGTTATTAAATATAATGTGAAATTTATCAAATTTTTCATTTTCAATGAATTTTAACTAATGAAAAAAAATATGTTAAAAAAGTGTGTTAAAAAATGTGTTCTTAACATTACACTATTTCTCATTAAGATGAAATGAAAGTTAATTGGTTAATTTTCTCATTTTATCTTTTATTTTAGTCTTCTGAGTTTAAAAAGTTAAACTTTAGTATTTTAAAGAGTCATTTATTAGATAGAGTTAGTTTGTTTCTAGAATTGTTTTTTTTGTGTATATTGTGTAAGTGTGTTTAGATTGCAATTTGAAACTGATCAAATCGAAAAATACACATTCTAATGCACCAAATTGAGAAGCAAGTATTTTCTCTCATAGAGATGAAAGTTTGTTGTCTCATTTTATCTTTTATTTTATTCTTGTAATTTAAAAAGTTAAACTTTTTAGAATTTTAAAGAGTATTCATTAGATGAAGTTGGTTTTTTCTATCTTTGGTATTTTAAAATGTCTCCAGCTATTTAGATGAAGTTGGTTTTTCTGTCAATAGTTTGTTCTAACAATGTTAATTTTAGATAATGTGACAAATGGCTATATGATGTAATGTAATTTATCGATGTCATCAGATTAGTGTAGTAAATTGACGAAAAAATCAACATGGTCTAGTAAAAACACTTTAAAAGATCAAAGTAAAACATTTTAAACTTTGAAAGTTAAATTGAAATTAAAAAATTAAAGGTATTTTAATTGTTACACTACAAGGCTTTGGACTTTGAGATTAATCCCTTTCGATATTGTATAATTTATAGCTTTCATTTTGTCTTTAGTGTAAATAATATATGACTTTTATTTTACTTTAAGTGTATTTTACTTTAGTGTAAATTATATATGTTAGTACTTTTGGTGATGTTCTTTCATTATAGTAATTAGATTAGAGTTTTGTCTTACAATGTAGATATTAAAGGCGCTAGTTTGTGAGATTAAATTTTAATTTTGATTGGAAGACAACAACACAAAAGAAAACACTCTATGACATTATACTTTTCTTTTGGCCTTTATAAAATCAGAGTTTTTGGTTTTATTGAAAGGGTGAAACTTAAAATATTAGAAGAAAACATTTCTGCTAGCATCCCAAGGGTACCAAAGTAATATGATTTGGAGAAATACTAGTTATGCACTTATACATTAATTTACATTAATTTTGAATTTCATTTTATACTAAAATAAAAGGTGAGAGACAAGAAGATTGCCGACAGAAGTGTGTAACTAGGAGAAGAAATACTATTGTAAAAAGTTTTGTAAAAAAAATATTGTGTGAATAGTAAGTCTATGATTAGAGCCGATTGTAGTGTAAGGGCACTTGTACCAAGTTGGTTCTGCCTTCATTGTGATAGTAAGGTAGTGTTGGTAGAAGTTAGACCGTGATGCAACATAATATATAAGTTCTATTATATATTTGGCATATTTAAAGGAAAAAAAAATATAAGCTTAAAAATGTGGTATATTTTGATTTTGAATTCCACTATAAAAACTAGATAGAGTTGTTCTGTTTTGGTTCATTCGTGTGCCAAACGCGACAATAATGTAATATCATGGTTACACCAGCGACTAGACTCGATCCTTTCTCTATTGGTCACCTTTCTAATCATGAGTTAAGGGGAGTTGGCCAATTTGGTTAATTTATCGTAGTTAAAGATCTAATGTGATTTCTCATTACTTCGTTTCAGTTCTAAAACTGGTTTTAGCTAGATAACCTAGCACTTAGCAGTTTAGTTTTTGGCAGTGACAAGTGGACTTGATTCTTCTTTAAATGTTGCTTGGCCATCCGTGAAACAATTGGATTAGTCTAGCGTGTTTATAGGAGAAAATGAAGAGTCTGTTGTGTATGTAATGGTTTGAATTAGATGATGTTTCAGCTGCCATTTTATCTACCTAGAATGTTATGGTGTATATGTGTAAATTTAAAGGAGCCAGAGTGGGCTTAAATTGGTGATTTTGGGTAGACAATGTGCAGGGACTATGAACAAGAAAAGAGAGAATTGATCAAAGCCCTTGCAAAGGACCGAAAACTTTCGGACCTCCCCAAGATATCTCAGGTTCATTTAAACTTTCCACTTAGCAGGATAATTTTTCCCCCCAATTATAAGTTGAGAAATGATAGCAACACACTCTAATACTTTTTTTAACACACTCTTTACTACTTCCTCTGTTTCAAAATGACTGCAGTTTTAACTGTTGGAAAAAAATTGACTTGATTGATATTTTCACTTTTCAATAAGATATTCAAACATCTATTTCAATTTTTCTCTATAATAAATAATGTGTTGAAAGACTTAATATTACATTTATTGAAATTAAGTGAAAGAAGAAAGATATTTTAGTAAAATTGATTCCTAATAAATTTTAATTCTCTTGGAATACTTGCTTTACTGGTTTATGTCTGGTTTATGTGAAAGAACCTTAAACATCAGTCATTTTGGAACAAGGAAGTATTGGTTAAAATTACAGAATTATGCGGGTCTCATTCTTTATATAATGTATCTCACTAGTGATTTTAGAATTTCAATAAACTCTGACAAATAGGCGAGTGTATGTTCTTCTTACAAGTTTGTAATAGTTAAGTTAAAAGGCTTTGTTTCGTTTTCTATGCAGCCTACATTAATTATCTGGGGAGAATATGATCAAGTATTTCCTTTGGAACTGGCTCACAGATTGAAAAGGTTAATAACACTCTTGTTGTGGTTGTTAGCATCACTTTTTTTTGTCGGCAAATGTTAGTTTTTTTTAAGCAGAGGGAGATTGAATCTGCAACCTTTCCCTTCTTTTATTCTTTCTTAACCATTCAACTCAACTTACATCTCCAGTAGCATTACTTTTGAATTTAGAACTCATTGGATTTTGGATCACAGGCATTTAGGGGACAATGCTCAACTTGTGGTCATTAAGAATGCAGGGCATGCTTTCAATGTGGAGAAGTCAAAGGAGTTCTACAGCATCTTGAAATCCTATCTTGTGGATTCACAGCTACCTGCAGAGAGCTCACCTTCAAAGTACGTTGCCAAACAACAATAATCCAGTGTGATTTCAAACACCAAAATATGAAAGAAAACCTACAATGATGACAGAAGAAAAAAAGTGCGGCTAAATGTGGGATTTTATCGAAACACATTCTTTGTCCATCTGTCTCCAAACCAGAGGCTCATTAAAACAGTTACCTAAGGAGTTCAATGGCATGTTGATAAATAAACTCTGATCTGTGTGGAATAAAAGCTTTTTGAATTTTTTTACGTGCATAAAAGAGGTAAAGATATTAAGAGTGGAATGGAAATTATAACAAATGAAATATATAGATTAAAGATATTGAGTCTGTTTTCAAGTGTTATTAATATTTGCCCTAGTTTGTATCATTTGTAACAAGATGAATTAAATCATGTGAATATCCATCACTCAAAAAGATACGATGACAGATTATCGACATCTATAAAAACTTTCAAAAATAGTCATGCATCAAGTACATGAGCTGATGAGCATGACATCCAATCCTCAAATTGGACCATAGAATATATATTCATTTCAATATCCCATGAATAAATTTTGAACTTTTGATCAACGATTGACTTTCAAGTAAACCCACAAGTCAAAGAATTACATATTTATCTCGTGTTAGCTACACATTTAAACTTTAGGCACATTGATGTTCAATTTTCTGAAAGGCTGAATGATGTATTTCTTAAGTTAATGTCCTTCTTTCTGGATAAGACAAGTTGACGGCTTTATCTATTAATTACGAATTATTTACATTGATTGATCAAGGATGACTAAGCCTAATTCATTAAGCGTGTGTTTGGATTTGATTTATGATGGAAAAGAATCAATAAATTTTCACAGTGAAGGTAAAGTAATAAATAATTATTTTTATTTTTTTATGGTGTCACCATGATTTTATGATTTTATGGAGTAAAATTGATTCTTGTGTGTTATTCAAACACATTATAAATAGAAAAATATTGTTAAATCTTGATTTTATCTTTTACCATTCTACTGTTGACTAGTCTTTGCTCCTCTTTTTACATTGAAAGCTAATTCCAGGCCATTGGGCTTGTGTTGATAGTGTCATCTCAAGACTTAGAAAAATCAACTTAGTTTATTCAGATCATATATAGGGGCATTAGGTTAGATTTAAGTAGGGTAACTTCTAGTAGTTAAGGATTTAGTTGCATGTGGAGTTTTATGAAATCAACCTTAATTTATATAGGATTTAGTTAATATGTGTATGTATGAACAGAAATTGTTAATACAAGTAGTTTGAGATTTGGGTCCCTTAATCAAGGTTAGGGATTTTTTATTTTTAGCTTGAAGATGGAGTAATAACAAGAGGTCTATCTTACCCAAAAAATGAGTCAACCCGGTGGAAGGGGAATTACACCTCCCAGATTATATAAAAAAAATATGTGTATGTATGTAATGTTAAAGTGTTATTAAACTCATTACTGAAGAAGATAATAATCATGTTTTCCTCAATAATCTTGTGTTACATCAATAATCTTGATGGATCCCATCATAGCCCAATCTGGTTTTAACTTTGATTCCAACAACCAAAACTCTACTTTCTTCCCCATCACAGTAATCACCTGAGAACCCTTCCATGGCTTGCACCAATGATTAAATTCCTCATCAGATATAGGAACATCCTTAAACCTCTCGATATCCTCCTTCGAAATAGAAGGTGGGTGCATTTCTTTGTAGAGACTCATCATAACACTTTACATCAAAAGCAGAAACAGGCATAGCCCCATCTGACACTAGAAGCTTTTATCTATACGATGTACCCTTCTCCTTATCATTCTCTACGTCCATCTCCAATGAACCATCTCCCTAATTAGTTTTCCTTTTGACTTATCAATTTATTCCTAAGAGAAAATCATCCTCCTCTTTGAAGAAACACCAGAAACACTAGCAAAGCACTCACTCTCCTCCATTCTAACTTGGTTACTTTAATTGTTAGTGTTATTGTTAGCGATAGATTTTTGAGTGTTAGGGGTTGGGTTTATAGCTTTTCTAAAGCATCGTATGTTAGCTATTTTATCAAACTTCTCTTTGTAATTTTCAAGCAATCTAGAACAACTTGTGCTTTGATTGGTTTTAATAAATTTGTTTTGCCTATCAGAAAAAATGAGTGCTATTGTTAATTTTTTTTGGTACAAAGTTGTATTTTTGATTTAATAAATATCCATATAGGAAGAAAACAATAAAAGAAAGGAAATGTGTTAATATAAAATAGAAGAAGGGTAAATGACCATTTTGGTACTTGGATATGTAAATAGGTGACAATTTAGTGTGTGTTTGGAATAAATTAAAAAATTGAGTTTTGTTGAACTCAACTTTGTTAAGTTAAGCTTAGTTAAAAGTAGGTTTAATATGTAACTTGATTTTATGCTTGGAACTTTCTACGCTTAATGAAAAAGTAAGAGAGGAGTATCTTTGGAATTGACCTCTGGATGGAAGTCATGTTTAACTCAAATGCAAAAAATATTTGTCAAACATGTAGACACAACTTTCTATGATAGGTGAACCTTAATTTGGATGGCCAAACATTAAACCAAACACACCCCTTAGTCCATGGAAGAATGACAATGATGATTAAATTTTTGAATGCGTAAAAAATGTGACAATTACTTCATGTATACATCTTGATGTTGGTTCATGAATTTTATAATTTATTATTAAATTGATTCTAAAAAAATATAATTTAATGTCAAATTAATCATTGAATATTACAATTAATGACAAAATGGAAGACAAGACGTAATTTTGAATTATTTATACATTCGGAGACTAAATCAAAATTTTTGTTCTTCAAAGAATTCAATTGTAATTGGTTTACACATTTAGAGACTAAAATAACCATTTATTCATAAAAGAAAAATGTAAAGCTGTGAAAATGGACTCACTGAAACGAATTGTCTTCATTAGAACTGAAAGTAGTGGAATAAAAGTGAAACATGGTAATTCAGTTGGGAATGAAAGAGACATGAAAGTTTTGAAATTTAGGTGGGGCCCACCAAAATTATTTTCGTTGCAAATGTGGTTGGAAAACTGGTGAAATGAACAGTGATTTGCCTACTTTCCAAAACAGTTCCTTTTTCTTCTTCACATAAGCGAATCTATTTTTTTGTATGAATCTTGTTAATTATTTTTCCTTTGAAACTTGAATGCATAAGTTGGATGTGGAACTATTGAAGGTTTGCATGCTTAGCTATGGCATTTTTTTCTTCTTCCTTTGGGTTGTAGGAACACAAGCAAAATTGATTATGCATTGAGCATAATTTAATCAATTATGTTATAAGCATTCTCGATTATGATGTATAGCATAACTGATTATGCTCAGTGCATAATTTATTTTGTTACTTTGGATATAATCGGTTGTCTTTTTTTATAAAAAAATCAAAAAAAAAAACTTGAAATAATATTTTTGGGTAGGGGATAAACTAGGAATTGGTTTAATGAGTTTTTTTTTCTTACTTACCTAACCATTTTAGTTCAATCTTATTTTTCTTTTCTTTTTTTCATCTCATTCTTTTTCATTCCTAACATATTTATTCCTTTTCATTCCACTTTACTGATAAAGTAAGGCTTTTTTTTTCACTTCTTTGCATGCATTTATTTAAGATTTAATTATTTTTTTTCTTTTACTTTATTTTTTAGGTTCAATTTGGTTTTCTTCTTATGTAAAGGTTAAATTAGGTTAAGTTTTTTTTTTATAAAAATAATGGTTCAATTAATTAGAACCTTTTTATAAAAAAAAATCAATTATCTTTTTTATTTTTTAAAATAGGTTCAATTTTGGTTTCATTTTTTTCCATTTGCTCCAAAAATATAAAAATAGGACCAAAATCAATTTTAAATGAGACCAAATTGATCCCATTTTCTTAAAAAAAAAATTAAGGAAACTAATTGAATCTTTTAAAAATAAAAGACCTAATTGAACCATTTAAAAAAAATACATAACCTAATTAAACTTTTAAACAATAAGAATATCAAATTGAACATAAAAAGCAAGTAAAGAACCAAAAGTAATTAAACTTTCATTTAACTATGAGTTTAATTTGTATCTATGAGTTTTAAAAAAATTATATATATGCTCAATTGATCAGAAATAATTACTAACATTTTTTAAATATAAATTGTTATAAAATACAGTAAATTTATTATATATTATAAAATAGTAATTTTAATAATAGTATGAAAACTATTTACTCTATTAACACACAAATTATTTACTTATTAGTTAATCCATCTTTTTTTACAAGATTAGTTAATCCATCTTTTCAAATAGAAAAGTGATAATTCCTATTTTATTTTAGTATACCTAACTTGAATTCATCATATTTAACATGTAAATCATCCAACTTTTTATTTAATAGTTTGATTTACAGCTACTAACAGTCTCAATTGACTGACAAATGGGGACAGTTGATAATTTACTGTGTTAAATTTTTTAATAGTTGTACTATATATATATATATATATAACACATTTTTTACAAATATATGAATCACTTTCACTTCTTTTTGTTATGTTACTTATTTATCTTATACTTTTCTCTCTTTTATTTATAAATTTGTTTTTTAAAGGTTCATCTATGAATATAATTTTTCAATCTGTAATTAGATGAAAATTACTCTTTTAAAATGTAACATATAAATTTTAAAAAAAACTCAATAATTATTTGAATTTTATGGAAAATATAAATTTTTTTGTTTATATTGTTGTTCAATGTTATAGATATTTTTTTGTTTTATTTAAAAAATAATTAAAAAATTTAAACAAAGACAACGACGTACAATAAATTCAAAAAACTATTAAAATAATAATTATTTTAAAAGGACATAGTTTATAAGATTAATTTACCAACCACCAGCGGTCTGACGCTGCCACATGCATGCCATTATATAGTTTCTCTCTCACTGTCCAAATCTGAAAGCTTCTGCTGAGTTATTAATTAACTTTCCGTTTCTAATAAGGTGAACAATTGATCACCGTTTTGAATGTACCTTGTTTGATTCCCAGTTAAAATTTAACATATTATTTTAATATTTTTTATCAGTTTATCATTTTTGGCTATTTTTTAATGATCAAATTTGTTAATTATTACTCTATAGTTATTAAAGATACCTCATTAAAAATTCTAAATTACTAAAGATATTACAAAAATGGGCATACTTGTTATATACTCCAGATCCCAAATTTCTAATGAGGAGTAACAAATAGTTGAAAAAAATATTTTTAAATCTTTAACCAATCTCTTTAAAAATAATTAATAAATACTATTATTGTTGAGTAAAATTCACATATATCCAACAGGAATTTCACCTTTAATTTAGTAAGTAACTTTTATTTTTAACTAAAATTTGCATATTTTTACTTAATAATAATGAAAAAACTGGTAAAGATGTTGCTCATACATATGATTATTCACAAAGGAAAAATCAAGCAAATGTTCTCTCTTTATTTTTTAACAAAAAACAAAGTACCGCTCGGCTGCTTAATTATAGTTGCTTTCATTAATTAATATGTTTTGGGAGGTTGTTGGTCGTTTTTTTTAGGGTGGTTTGCCGTTATTAATATTAAAATTAATATTTGGGTAAATAGTCATTTTTGTTTATGAATGTGTATGTAGAGCACCAATAAATTCGTCTTCGAAAGAAAGAAATTTAAATTTTAGTCCTCCAAATGGAAAAAAAGTGCAATAAATTAATCTATATGTTAACTTCTATCCGTTGTTATTAATGAAAGAACTTATGTAATACATTCAGGGATAAATTTATTAGCGCTCTACACATTCAAAAGCTATTTATCCAAAATATAATTTAATCTTCATCTTCTCCCTTATTTTTAATCGTTGCAAACATAAAATTACAATAAGCACTTGAAAAATAAAAAAGCAAGCATAAGTTAGAACAAACATAATAATAAGCATAATATGAATGTTGCTCTAAAATTTCTATTGTGATAACATTAGGTAATGACAAAATTAAGTTGGATCTCATTTTTTGTAAGGATTAACTTAATGATTGTGCATTTTTGTTTGAATCTCATATTTTGAGTAAGGTACTGTCACATTAGAAATTTCAAAGCAAAAATATGAGACAATACCTTATTCAAGATATGAGACTCAACCAAATTAAAATGCACAACAATTAAGTTAATCCTTACAAAAAATGAGACTCAACTTGATTTTGTCACAACCTAATATTGTCACAATAGAAATTTCAGAGCAAAGTGCAAAAAGTTTTATATATTTGTAATGTACATAATGGTAAAATTACACGTGGTCATTACTGTGGGTCACTATACACGTATTTACCCTCTATGTCAACTCTGCTACAGGATCTACACATGTATCCGCCCTCCATGTCAACCCTGTTATAAAAGCGCGAACGTCAACTCTTAGCAGCAACGTCTCTCTAGGCAATAACTTATCTGTTTTGCTTATTTATTCAAATAAGTGTAATCACTTTATCTCCTAACAGATCTCAGATGATCTATTACATTTATTTATTCAAATAAGTGTAACGACTTTATCTCCTAGCATATCTCCAATTATCTACAAGGGATTATCTAAAATAGATTATCTACAAGTTGTTACTTATCTACAAGTAACAGTCTATCTACAAGGTACACATTATCTTCTATTTGAATTACATAACTGCATGTTATTATCTGTTTACATTATCAACATATTAATTATCAAACAAAGGCTTAAGGCTCATACTCCATGCTATAAACACATGTTCTCTCTAAACCATTGATATTCCATATTCATCTCATACTCACAACTCTTTCATTTAATCTACGACACACTAGGAAATCTTCTACTCTCTCTTACTCCGAGACCACCTTGGACATTTATACTTAGTTATACTTCCACAATTTATGTACTTATTTGAACGTCAGAGTCATTTCCTTTGTTTTGCAGAAATCCTCCTCCTTAACAAGGCTAACTCACCGTCCGACGTGCAAAATCTAAAGATCACCTAGACTACTTCTAGCTCCATACATGACATTTCCAGATTTTGGTAAGAACAATATTAAAAGTGTAAATTTTTTTATTTCATTATTCAATCAGAACAAGTTATGCGTTGATTTTTATTAAAATTAATTTAAGTCATATTAACATCAAATTATAATTGATTAACAATGTAAAAGTTTACACTGCATGAACAATAAACTCTTATTATAAACAAAATGAATTAGTGCAATGAAGTGTCAAATTTATAAAAAAATTGTAAACTTCACTTATTTAATAATAACTTCTAATTCAATAATTAAGGTTTAAAACATTAATGTATACAAAGAGTTATAAATAAAAGTAATTTTACTTACATTTATTCATAAAATAACTTCATCCCTCTTCGTGTGATAAAAATATTTATCATTTTAGATTTTTTTTTATTTTAAAATGTTTATTGTCTTAAAATTATTGAAAACATTAATATTCACATTTTGTTCAAACTAATTTATAAACTAATCAAAACAGTTTATAATTTTTCCCAGTAACTTAGCAAACACACATACACATTGGAAAAATTAATTAAAAAAGGAATAATACTTATTAATAAGAAATTAATGGGTGTTGAATCCAGAGGAGGAAGCTAGCTAGTATCCCATTATATGGCTAATAAAGGTTTGAGTTAACTTTGATAAAGGTGTTAAGATAATAACCACTATCAACTACGTACCTCTTTCTTTGATAAAGGTGTTAAGATAATAATAACTTTTGATATGATAATATATTATCTTAATATTTAATGATATCTTCCTGTGTGTGGCATACATATATACCGTTGGCTAAATTATTGGAACAGCACACGTGGTTCCGTGACTTCACTGGTTGAAACTAGAAAGATAGAAACACACCTTACTGTGTTGGTGCCGCTTATTATATCTTCTCTCTTTCTCTTTCTTTCTTAACAACAACTATCGACTACGTACCTCTTTCTTTCTCTCGTGTTTTCTGTTCCTTTGGTTTGCATCTCATACACGACATCACGTGCCAACACCACACAACCTTAACTTCCCCGATTTCACTTCTTTCTTTCTCACACACCATACCAACACACTTTATAATAGCCATTTCGCATCCCAAAGCTTTTGAAGATTCAAGAACAAAAGCACAGATACTGTCTTAAAGAGTTTTTATTAGCTTCGCGGTTCTGCTTTTCAAGGTTCGTCATTTCTGCATCAATGCTCGAATTTCTCGCCGCAACTTGCGTGGGGTAGTTTCTGTTTGAGTCTGCTTTAGAATCACGAGGCATTAGTATGTGTGTCTTCCTTTTGACTTGTGTTACAATCATTCATGTCTTCTGTTCATTTTGTCACTTTGTTTCTAGAGAAGAGACCATTGAATCAAATTGAATTGAATTCCTAGTAGTGCATTACTCATGAGGGTGTGAGTCTAAGAGGGGTTTAGAATTTTTATGAAGTGATCTCTGATTTTGATATTTTAATTTGGAATTTATTGGTGGGGTATTGATTCTTGAATTTTCGTAGAATAATGTTTGGTACATTTAATTGCTTTTCTTATTATTGTTATTTATCTGGGTATAGGTTTATTTGGAGAGGAAAATATTGGTGGAGATTTGAAGAGGAGCATATACAACTCTGGCCAACTCTATAAAGATATCTTCTCAAACCGGAAGAGGCTTAGGTCTTTTTATTTCCGGTTCTCAGATTTGTTCAGAAAGGGTCTTATCTCTTGTTATGCGCCTTCCCATTGATTATGGCTAACATTTGATTCAATGTGATAGCTACTCAACTACTAGTATGTTTGTATGGTCACCCTCCTACTTTTTTCACTGCAATTTGTTGTGAAAGGCAAAAATTGTTGGATCTGTGTTCAAAGCTGTTTAGGATTGCTTAGAAGGTGAAACGGATTCAAAAGCAGCAAAGGAGATTGAATTGAAAGGATTCGGAACAAGCTTTATCTTCTGGGATGGCTATGGTTAGGTGCTTCTCTCTTTTGCCTGTGAGGAAGGAGAAACACAAGGTAAAAGTCCATTGGGTATTGTGTGTGTCTCTTATTTTGTCTAGTGGGGTCCTATAAACCTTGTGAATTGTGATTAACCTGTTTGGTTTTTTTATTCAGGGGAATGAAAGGTCTTCAAAAGAGGACTTTAACACTCTACTTGCCAAATTACAATCTACAAATAAAAAAACATTAGAGCCAAGCACTTTTGATGCCATTGGTATTCAGAAAAATTCAAGGTTCAATGCGACGAGGATTATGACCCTTGAGAGTCCTGTGAAGGCTGAAGCACAGGAAACTTATAAAGATGAAGATTCACCATTGATCAAGAGAGAACTCTCTGATTTTGATCTCCAAGATCATGAAGCTGTTGCAAGCAAAGGATATGATACAACAGATAAAAAGGTCGAGTACCCCATTTTATATGAAAACCAAGTCAACAATGAATTGGAAGACAAAAATGATAGATACAGCCAAAAGAGTGTTGATACAACTGAAAGCGGACACATCACTGATCCTGGAATTGGCAAGGCTGATTCCTGGGCTTCTCCAAAGTTCAAGAGACACTTCTCCAACCTTGAAAATTTTGATGAGCATGGAAAGATAACTCATCACTTGCCGGCTTCAAAGTCGAAGTCTTTTGAGAATTTTCAGAAGCTATCAGCAATGGTTAATCTTGAAAGCCCCAGGTCTGTGATGAGTCACTACAGTGCTGATGGAGTATTGTTGAAAAGGCACTCTTCAAGTCAGGTACTCCCTTCTAGAAGTAAAAAATTGTGGTGGAAGATGATCCTATGGAGCCACAGGAACATAGGCAGAACTCTCCCTAGCAATTCAACACTAGTTCCTACTAGTGCTGCTTTAAATAGTGGATACTCTTCAGACACCCTTGAACCGAAACAAGGCAAGGCATTGAGGCCTGTGAAATCTTCTGATTCAATTACTCTGGAATCCTTTAACAAAAGAAGAATTGGTAAAAATATTGATAATCAAAGGGGGAGCAGGTTTCAAAGCGACCAATGGATTGCTTTCTCAACAGAATCATCTTCTTTTGCCAGAGTGGATGCATGGATGAAGGGTCTCGAAATTCAGCAACACCTTCCTGAGGATGATTTTGATGATGGCAATGCCAGAAGAAGGATTGTATTCCCATCTTCTCCTAATGCTGGTGGATCAATTAGGAGAACCACATCTCAGTTGACTTATCCAGATGCCAATCTTTCAAAAGGGGCTTTAACTGCCATTAGTGTAGTCCAGTCTCTAAATCCAGCTTCAACTATTGCTCATATATCTGGTATTGGTATAAAAGCCATCCCTTCTATTTCACACTTATCCAATCTCCGCTCTGTCAACTTGTCAAATAATTTCATAGGTACGACTTTGGAACTAGAATGAAGCACTTTTTTTCCTCCAGCAAATGTTAGTTTGTTAGTTTTGTTAAAAATGTCAGTTGGGGGATTCAAACCCATAACTCTCCCCCCTCCCTTCTAGCACTTGATGCACCATCAATTAATCAATCACTAACTGTGTTGATTGGGCTCATTTTTCCATTGATCATGCAGTTCACATCTCACCAGGATTTCTACCAAAGGGTATTCAAACACTTAATTTGTCAAAAAACAAGATCAGTGCCCTTGAGGGCCTCAGAGAATTGACCAAGTTGCGGGTACTTGACCTAAGCTACAACCGCGTCTTGAGAATTGGACAAGGTTAGTTTTGATTTAATTTTTTCTCAAAATGAGGTTTGCATCTCAAATTTGGTTAACCTTCATTTTAGCCTTCTCTACATTGCAATTTTCATTCATTGTATGGTTTTGTCAGGTTTGTCAAGTTGTACACTTATCAAAGAGCTATATCTTGTGGGAAACAAAATAAGTGATGTTGAAGGCCTACACAGGCTATTGAAGCTAACAGTTCTAGAATTGAGCTTCAACAAGATCACAACAACAAAAGCATTAGGCCAGCTAGTGGCTAACTACAACTCACTTAAGGCCCTTAATCTCCTTGGAAATCCGATTCAAAGCAACATCAGTGATGACCAGCTTAGCAAAGCAGTCTGTGGTCTCCTTCCAAAGCTGGTGTACCTGAACAAGCAACCCCTTAAGGCCAATAAGACACGTGAAATATTAGGCGAAAATGTTGCCAGAGCTGCACTCGGGAACAGCACGCGGAGCTGTGAGAGAAGATCCATAAGAAGAGTTGGACATGGAGGATCAAATCTTTCCGGAGGGAATAGAAGAAATGCCAGTGTTTCCCAGAAAAGCATGAACCGGACAAGGAGGTGAAATTGAACTTGTTAGTGGCATGTAAAAGGAACAACTCAATGGAACACTTTTCATTTGGTTGTTCTCAATGTTATAGCCGAGGAAACTGTGTTCTAGATGTTGCTGTCTCTTGATTTATTTGTGAGAGATGTAAAATTTCATTTAAATAGATTAAACGTTTAAGATAATTGTTTACTGATATAGTAGCGAAGCCCTCATAATTATGTAGTCGCTTCAAGGCCAAAGGGCTCTATCATGAAGGGGTGTGTTAGAATTTATATTTGCTTTCAACCTACAGTTTGAACTTTTGGAACGTTTGATTCATGACATTGTTAAGTGACAAGTGTTGAAGTAATGGGGTCTTCTTTCTCTCCAACTTGATATATGATCATCTGGGTTTCAATAATTCTATGAACATTATTCTTTTTTGTGAATAATAAACGAGGCATCTTTTATTTTTTTGTGAATAATAAACGAGGCATCTAATCAATTCAGATGTTGTTTATGAAGTTCAGTTCAGATGCTATAACGTATCCGAACGACTACCACAAAAATTCACAATCTATGTCAAAGGGTGTACAATTTTTTTTTTCTAATTGATTAATCAGTCTATTATACCTTTTTGTTTAAATATCAACCAATTAACTTATTTTGCTTTTAGCTTATAAATGATTCCAGCATAACCCCGGTGTGTGCACTCTTTAAAGGACCATATTTCAATTGTACGATTAAAGTCTATTCGTAATTTTCACGGCTGTTGGTAAATGGAATAATTGAAGAATTTCCACATTCAGTAAGCTTTCTTTCCACAGAACAGTGCATAAAGTTTGTGCTAATAATTTCTTGAGCTTTTATTAGGGGAAAATTAACGGTGAAATTAGATTATTAAACAGCATAAATACTTTTAAGATAAAAGTAGGTATGCAATAAAAAATATGGTAAGAAAAATCCGACCTGCCGGATTCGAACCAGCGACCTAAGGATATCTACTAGGTAATTAGCCCACTACAGTCCTCCGCTCTACCAACTGAGCTAAGGTCGGTATTGTTAAATGACACAAAAGCAAGATCTAAACGAAACTACTACTATGTTGTTTTTAATAGTCACCCACACCTTTTGTTACACCCAATGAAGTAAAGACAAATTTTTAATATTTGAACGTCTTTACATATTACTGTTAAGCAAAAGGTCTTGTGAACAACAAAATTGACAAGAGTTTTTGGTTGTATTTTTCAAACGCATCTAAATGAAAAAGATAAAAATTAAATAAGAAATAATATATATATATATGGTATTAATAAAGAAATTATATATTACTTATAGTCTTGGTTTTTTATATAAAAATAATTATAATGTCAGTTATATGTAAATTTCAATCAGTAAAGAAGCTATGTCATTTCATTTTCTTGTTAAATAAGATCTTAATTCATATGTGGTGCGCTGTCCTTCTCATTCTTATAAGAATAAGATGTTTGAATTGTTTCGAAAGAAGAATATCTGACATCAAATTAAATGAAATTATTTATTATAATAAAATAGATAGATTTTTTTTAAAGTTGAAAACTACAATAGAATTAAAAGGCAAATACAACAAAAATTTGACACTGAAAAATTTGGTAAGAATTTCTTCTTCACTTAATTATTGTATACAAAATTTCTCAAATTAAGGTTAAATAAATGAGAAAATATGCCCTTTTTGTTTGTAAACTGCTGTTTGCTCTTTCTATATTAGAATTATTCTATTCTACAATTGTAGTTTACAAAATTTTGAATGAATTGTCAAATATTTTAATATGTAAAATGGACTTGTGATCGATTCATCTGTAAAATATCTAGTGTTATAAGAATTGTCATCGATGCACTCGTTCAAAGTTTTTAAATGTGAACTTTTTCTTTTGTGATGAAACTAATATATGTTCGGACATTTCCTTACCATTTTACACACTCAGCACAATATCTCTATTTTTTCCAGAAATTATTTGACAATATTATTATAATTTAAAATTACATCAACTAAAGGCCATGACCATAGTCCATGACAGCTTACAACCATAGTGTTAGAATTTTTCCATATATTCTTGTGGGTTATAATTAATTGTAGTATTTTATTTTGTAAAAAACAGAATAATATTATGATTCATTTGATGATATTTAAATTTATTAATAATGTGATTAATTTTTTATAGACTTTTTGAATATCTAATTCTGATTAGTGTGGGAAAATAATATGGGTCTAACCACTAGGTCCCATAATGGGAAATGCCTAGAGTTAATAAATAGCAAGGCTAGGTCCCCTTTGCCATCACGTTATCAGTTCATCTCTAGGGTTTGTTCCATTGAAAACTCTAGAATTGGAAAGTGCGATCAGACAAAGGAAGGCTTAACTTTTGGGTTTCTATAGTTCGTGTTACACACAGGTCATTCTTATTTTCTTAACCATGTCTTCAACAACTAAGTGTTATGGCATGTTCTAAATTCATGTAAATTTGTTTTTGGTAGATTTATTTAGCATACATTTGGCATTAGAGACAACTTTTATATGTTATTTATTACATTCTTTTGATTTTGATTATTATTGCGCGTTCATTGTTAATTGCAATTGAGGAATCTAGATTTTATTAATTGAATTGTTATCCTTAAAATATTTGTTCCAATTAATATAATATTATACAATGTACTCATTTAGTTATATTCATATAAACAATTACATTATATTAATATAAGCAACTAGATTTGTTATTTTGTATGGTTAAAAAAAGGATTTGTTATTTTGTGCATTTTCAAATACGATGGTATTAAGTTTCTTTTTTCTTTTTTCAATTCAAGCTTGTTGTTGCACATTAATAAATAATATTTATTTTATTGGTTACTGAATGCACATTGAGTTTTTTTTTTTGTGTTGGACTTGTTGTGCGCAATTTGTTTCATGATGCATGTGAGGTTCCAACATGATTTATTGGGAATTACTAATAATGAAATTGTGGTTAACGTCTTGTAAGTTTGAATCTATGATATACTCAGTAAACGAAAACTATCCATGTTACTTAAGTGCATTGATTTTTTGTTTTCTTTTCTAAGTATGAACTAGTGTTAATAATTGAAATATATATCTTCTACATCCTATTAATTTATGTTGCTATGAAAATTGTTGTTATTAGTCTAGCTAAATTTTAAATGCAAGAATGTCTTAATTTATGGTTATTACTGTTTGAGTTCAAAACATATGGAGAAAGCTCTTTAATTGATTTATGACCAATACGGATGCTTTTTTTATGCATTTTCCTGTTGACTCAGTCATGGTTTTGGACAAAAGAAAATTGATTCTTGTACAAGAATTTTCATGGGTTACTATAATTCATTACTGTCTAAGTGGAACCACTTATATTGATTCATAAAATTCTTTTGTAATTTGAGGAATGCTTCCGGTCTTTTCATGCTATTGCTTGCCCAAAGGGGATTGTTGTATGTTTGGGTTAAGAGTTAAGAATGGATAAAGTTATTGGGGAATGCACCGAGTTGAGGGATTTGTTTGCCCAGGGGACAATTTTCTGGATTTTGTGTATGCTCATGGATTAACTCATCTGAGATATTGACCTAGGTTGTAATCTTGGTTTATGCATTTTGCCCAAAGGGGAATATGCTATTATATTGGCCTCACATTGATAACTTGTTTCTTTTCTCTCTTTTTTTGTGTGTGGCTATATCTTGTCCTGTAATATGTCCTAATGCATTCTTGTTTTGACTTGATAGTGAACTTTTCTGTGAACAACTATTTTACTTCCATTGAGATCTTGAATGGATCAAATTACCATAATTGGAAGCAAGATCTGGAATTCTCTTTGGGAATCTGTTATCTTGATTTAGCTTTACGTAAGGGTGAGTCTATAATCAATTCAGAGAGCACGTATGAATTGAAGGAACTTTGGCTAAGTGGAGGAGGTCTAAAAGGTTGAATTTGATTGCTAACAAGAAGATCGTCAATGAACATCTTCTAAGTGGTTTGCCAAAGAAAGCGACAGCTAAGGAGTTCCTCGATGCTCTAAGAAAGAGGTACCAAGTACCTAATAACACTGAGTCTGGATGTCTAATGAAGCAGTTAGCAAGCATAATATTTGATAATGTTAAGGGTGTAAAGGAATTCATTATAAAGATGGTTCACATCCAAACCAAGCTTAAATCTCACCAAATTGACCTTGATGAAAAATTCATAGTTAAACATGCCCTAAATAGCCTACCTACTAATTTCACACAAATTAAAATCGCCCACAATACCATTGTTGAGAAATGGGCTGTGGATGACCTTATTACCAAGTGTGTTGCCGAGGAAGCAAAACTCAAGAAAGAAAATAGTGTCATAGCCATGTCAAACCCACTTTTGGCAAGGGACACTAGAAAAATACAAAGAGTGCATCTAATGCTTCTCATACATACCAAGGTTCAGGAAAACCAGGTAAGGGTCAACACCACAATGTAGGAGGCCCTAGGCCATCTATCTTTAAGAAAGGTATTTGGTGTTTCTGGTGTAGGGAAAAAGGGTATAAGAAATCTTATTGTGGAAATTCCAGGGCTTGGCTAAAGAACAAACAGAAATTGGGAGGGGTTCAGAAATTTAAGGGAGCCTAGTTTGAGGGAAAGCAAGTTAAGGGTAGGAAATAATCTTAAAGTTTGTGTTGAGAAAGTGGGAAACATCAACCTAGTTTTAGCTTCTAGATTTGAATTGTTTTGAAGGATACCTTTATGTACCTTCTTTTAGGAGGAATTTGATTTATGTTTATTGTTTAGACAAACTAGGTTTTAGCTTTACTTTTGGTGATAGGAAAATAAATCTGATGTTAAACTCCCAAATTGTTGGCTATGGATTTTTAGTTGATGGTTTATATAAATTGTCTTTGGATTTGGAAAATATTCTTCATCTTTAGTTGTTGGGAATTCTGTTGCTAAAAGGTCTAAAGTTAAGAAAAATCATTTATGTGGCACAAGCGCTTAGGTCATATTTCTAGGGAAAGGGTTGAGAGATTGACAAAGACATATATTTTACCTTCCCTGGGTTTTAATGACTTGGGTACTTGTGTGGATTGTATAAGGGGAATTTTACTATAAAAAAGACATAACTAGAAGATCAAATCTTTTAAAGATCATTCATACAGACATTAATGGACCCCTAAATTCTAAAATTTGTGGTAACAAATTTTTTCATTACATTCTTTGATGATTTTCCTGATACGGCTATCTTAACTTGATTAAAAAAAGATTTGAAGCACTTGAAAAGTTCAAAATTTTTAAAATTGAAATTGAAAAGGAGTTGAGAAAAGTCATCAAGATTGTAAGGTATAACCTTGGTTATAGTAAATATGGTTCCACAAGCCAAAATATGGGGTCATTCACCTTATACTTGCAGGATTGTGGAATAGTTCCACAATACACCATGCTTGTGACTCCTAAACAAAATGGTGTAGCCAAAATGCATAACATTACACTTAAAGATATGATGAGAAGCATATGGGGCAATCGGTTGTAAATGGGTCTTCAAGACAAAGAAGGACTTAAATGGTAACATTGAGAGATTCAAGGCTAGACTGGTGGCAAAGGGTTTTATGCAGAATGAGGGTGTTGACTTTAAAGAGACTTTATCGCTTGTATCAACAAATGATTCCTTTAGAATCATTATGGCCCTCGTAGCTCACTTCGATTTGGAGTTACACCAAATGGATATGAAGACAACTTTTCTGAATGGTGATTTGAGTGAGACAATATACATGCAACAACCTGAAGGTTTTTGTATTAGTGGTAATGAAGACTTGGTATGTAAACTAAAGAGGTCGATTTATGGCTTGAAACAAACTTCTAGACAGTGGTACCTAAAATTTGATGAAGTGGTGACCTCCATGGGATTTGAGGAAAATGAGGTTGATTAGCGCATATACCTCAAAGTCAATGGGAGCAAATTTATCTTCCTTGTGCTATATATGGATGATATATTGTTGGCTTCTAATGACCTTGTCATGCTACATGAGACAAAGCATATGCTAACGAGATCTTTTGACATGAAGGATCTTGGTGAGACCTCTTTTGTGTTGGGGATTGAGATTCACATAGATAGATCGTGTCATACACTCGGGTTATCTCCAAAGGCTTACATTGATAGAGTCTTAGATAGATTCAATATGCATATTTGTAAACCATGAGATGTTCCAGTTGTCAAAGGTGACAAATTCAACAAGGACCAATATCCTAAGAATGAGATTGAGTGAGTAGAGATGAACAACAAACCTTTCGGAGTGCTCTGGGTAGCCTCATGTATGCTCAAGTATGCCCTAGACCAGATATTGCTTTCATAGTTGGCGTTCTTGGTAGATGCCAATCGAATCTTTTGGAATGATCACTGGATAGCGGCTAAAAAGGTGATAAGGTACTTGTAGAAGACTAAGGAGTATATGCTTGTGTATAGGAGAGTTGACAACATGGAGGTTGTAAGGTACACGAATTTAGATCTTGGTGGGTGCCCTGATGATAGAAGATCAACTTCTGGATACATATTTTTGATGGCTGGGGGTGCGATATCTTGGAAGAGTAAGAAACAAACTCTTGTTCCCTTTTCTACTATGCAAGCAAAGTTCATTGCTTGATTTGTTGTCGGTGCTCATGTTGTTTGGTTGAGGAATCTTGTGACAAGACTTCACATTGTGGACTATATTGCTAGGCTGCTGAAGATTTTTTGTGATAGCAACATTGTTGTGTTTTATACAAAGAATAATAAGACTTCTAAAGTATCTAAGCACTTGGAGTTAAATTACCAGGCTGTTGGAGATTTTGTGAAAGATGGTTCCATAGTGGTAGATCATGTGGACATAGATTCCATGTTGGTTGATTCGTTGACCAAGGGACTTAGGTCTGTTGTTTTTAAATGACAAGTTGAAAACATGGGCATTGTGAGTTCTTTTGATATTTTTGATTAATGGGAGCTTTAGATTCATGTTATTTTCTTTTTCATGTTGTTGGATCCTTATTTTGAATTTTGGAAAATGATGTATTGATGACATTTTGCATTTGCTTTGATAAATGATTATATGAATTTTATTATGATACTTTTTGTGTGTGTATATCAAATGTGAGATTATTGAATCTCGATGTCGTCAGGATCACTGTGCCGGTGATCGACACCAGAATTGGAGTTGAGGCACAATGATATTAAAGCTCGGTGCAGTTAGAATCATTGTGTCGGAGATCGACATCGAGATTGGAGCTGAGGCATGATGGTTTCTTGATAAATCATGTAATATCTCTGGCTTTCAAGCACTTGAGAAAAATTGAGGACTAATGAAGAAAATGACGGTATGGATTTTTAATCACATTGGCAAGTCATTTCTTGATACACTCCACATTATTTACTAGTCAACAAAGTCGGTAATATTTGTAACCATGGAAGGTGTTGCATCAATGAGAGATGTAATTACCGTCATGATTTGATGTTACATGGCTTTTTGTTGGATAGAGTCTTAATTAGGTGTTGTATCTTGGGATCATTTGTTCGAGAGTCGTTTTCTAAAATATTTTTAAAATTAAAAAAATGCGATAATTAATTTTGCCCAAGTAGTAGAATGTTAGAATTTTTCCATATATTCTTGTGGTTACAATTAATTGTAATATTTTATTTTGCCAAAAATAGACTAATATTATGATTCATTTGATAATACTTAAGTCCATTAGTAATGTGATTAATTGTTTATAGGCTTTTGATACCTAATTCTGATTAGTGTGGGAAAATAGTGTGGGCCTAACTACTGGGCCAATAATGACATGTGCCTAGGGTTAATAAATAGCAAGACTATGTCTCATTTGTCATCACGTTATTAGTTTCTCTCTATGATTTGTCCCATTGAAAACTTTAGAATTGGAGAGTGTGATCAGTCAAATGTTGGTTTAACTTTTGGGTTTCTGCATATCACACTACACACATGTCATTCTAATTTTCTTGACCACTTCAACAAATAAGTATTAAGTCAGTGTTCTAAACTCATAAATAGGTTCTTAGCAAATTTATTTATCTTACACATAATACTTATCATGTAATTTTAAACTTTGATTTTAGGGTAAAAAAGGTAAAAAGTTATATTACTTCTCAAAGTATGGAAGAAAAATTGGTTAAGGACCCTCATCTTTGCTAAATTCATATACATGATTCTATTAGAATATTTTAAAAAGTATTTAATCCCACATTGCTTAGTTTTGAGTGCTTTCAAGCAAGCATGTATAAGTATAGGCTTGAACATGAGAATTAAGGACGTTGGTTAGTGAGTTAAGTTATCCAATATTTGTAACTTTATCCTGATAATTAACGTTTATATTATTATCTGACTTATTGAAACCATTATCTGAAAATTTAGGCTTAATCATTAGTTTCAATTTAAAAATCCAAGACCATGAGTTACTATCATTGAAATCTTGATAGTTCTACTACCTTGATTTACATCAGGAAGCAAAATGTCCCATTGCCATGGTCTTGGCATGTAACTTGCCCCTGATGATTCCAATTTACCAGTGACTATCCAACCAGAAGTCATAGTCACAAATTTCAATGGATTGATGAACAATATGATTTTGATTTCACATTATAAACATTGACAAACTATAAAGTACAGTTTTGCCAAGCTTATACAAGAAAGATCTAAGAACCTATAGAAAGATAGCAGAAAAATAATTCTACAAGGGGGAATCAACCACTGAGCATTTTACAACAATAACTTATTGTATCACCATGTTCCCAATCTTAATATTGTATCTCTGTGTATCACATGGAAAAGTAAATTAATCTACCAGTATACTAGTTTATCATCTGCTCTGTGGCTTGTTCGGTAATTACATGGCCCTATGTAGACCTTACGGCTACATAGATGATGTGGTGGTATCATTGACAAGGATGCTCTGTTTCCTCTATATATTGTGTTCTTTTTATGTCCAAAATTTTCAACCCCCACTTTTGGAGCTTTATGGTAATAAATGAACGATGGAAAATGAATACATGTATATAATGGTCTAATTTCTTCAAACCTTCAATTCCTTTTAGCTTGCCTGTCTCTTGAAGAAAGGTTTCTGGCAGATCAGGAGTCTCTGATCACTGTCACTTTCAATCTCTATCACTCTTGCATCCCACTTCAGCTGTGTTGTTAAAGGTCTAGCTGATTCTATTAAGGGAACCATATCGCGAATTATTACCCAACCCTGCACACATGACCAATGTCAGCATATCAGAAGTCCTTGAGCATGCATAGTGATAGTGGATGAAATCATGAAACATTTTTACTTGTTCTAAAAAAATCTAGCAATGAACATAGAGATCACATCACACTCAGCAACTTTAAACAATAGAAAGGCTGCCTAATTCATACACATTGTACATAACAAACTGCATAAAATATTAATGAACTGTTTAATGGGAAAATACTATAGCAGTTTTAGTTCAATATTAACTAAATTCACATACCTCTGGGCGAAGTATCCTGTCAATCTCAATGAACAGGTCAAGCATGGAGCATCTGTGCTTCTCAGTTTCAAGGGATAGAAGTCCTGCTGCATGCACCAAGTCATAGGTTCTAGGGTATGTTGGAAAAGCCTCGCACCTAGAAGCCACCAAAAATCATATTTGTTAAGGAAACTATATTCTATGTAGGACCTAGAAACTAACTATTCTTCACAAAATCTTATCAAATACTATGAGCCAGGTGTAATTGGAAAAGTGAATGGTAAATCATCACGTTTTGATTTTTTTAGTCAACTCTGGTAAACAGTTACTCATTCTTGAGCAAATCATAAGATGATTTCATATAAGTATAACTCCATAATTTAGGAGTTATTTAACAAAACAACTGTAACCTTCTGTATGGTCAACGAGTTCAATAAATCTGTAAATTATGTAGTAAACTGTAAATTGAGAAGGTTCACAAAGTGTAAATGTTAAAACAGGTATATACCTCAGTCCTCAACTGAAAAATAGTTAGACCTAGTAATGAAATTAATCTTTAGATTTTGGAAAAAGAAAAGAAATAACAATAACTCTAAGGTTTTGTTTGGGAGTTAGGAGGGGAAGGGAAGGAAAGAGATTCAAGGGGAAGGGGGGGGGGGGGAAGGAAAAGGAGGAAAATGATAGAAGTTCTTTCCTCCTTGTTTGGGAGTTAAAAATATATTACGAGAAGGAAATTGAGAGTTAATAAGATACTTTTACAATTTTGCCCTTATTTCAAAAATTAATACACTCTATATTTTACAAATAAAACTTAATTTTAAATTAAAAAAATTATATAATTTTCACATTTAAAATTAATTCTCCATTTAAAATTATTTTCTCTCTAAAAATTATTTTTCTTACTCTAAATTTCTCTATGTCACATTATATTAACACTGGCTGGGGTAGGATAATAATTTTATTACTTTTCCTTCTAAAAACCCCCAAATAGGGGGAACAACAATTTTTAGACTTTGGAGGAATTCAGAGGAGTTTTAAAAATCCTCAAATTCTTTTCCTCAAAAATTAAAACTCTCAAACAAGGAGATGTTACTACCCAAACCTTTCCCTTCCCTTCCTTCCCCTCTAAAATTCCTCTCCCAAACAAAGCCTAAGTGTTTAGAAGGGATTGAGATAAAAGAATGGAACAAAAGAAGAATTTAGCATGTGTCTGAGAATCCATATTAAGCTAAGCAAAACAAATTTATTGAAGCAGAGAAGCATGACACCTAAAATAAGAACACGAGAAAAGAGATTAGCATACCAATCATGCAAAACGCCAACAAATCCTCTGTCCTGGATCAAGGGAAGATAATTGAGTCCACTTATTGGGACCACATTCATCACCCACACAGACTTTCTAGCTTGCAACAATGCAGAATTAAAGCCACCAAAATGAGCATTCATGTCTAGCACATTTCTGAACATGTTGTAAGGCGGTGAAGGGTCCTCATCACCGGGTCTCTTCGGATGATCAGAAAATATTAAAGGTGACAAGAGTGACCAATAATTCTGGACTGCTGTTTTCCAGCTGTCAGAGTCCTCGGTAAGTTCATCGGGCTGCAAGCCTAGTACATTTAAATACAGGCAAACTAAGTTAACCAAATGAATAGGAGATTTGATTCAGTATGACAATACAATTACAATGCAATCACTTCCACAAAGAGCTATATAAATTAGCGTTGAAGAACATAACAATTACCATAGATTGCCAACTCGTTGTTGTTCAAGTTAGCCCGGGAAGGCCATCTTTCCCTTTTTTCAATTGGAACCCAACGGCTGCTCTGTATTCCACCTATGCAGTTTTGCAGTTCTCGATAATAGGGAGTCTCCACATCAATACCTCTACCACACAAAGAAGGGCCAGAACCAGACTTTCTGGAAGTAAAAATAGGCCATGCTAAGAATCAGGCCACATTGATTTCAAAATGGTAAACAAATATATACACATTGCATAGAATCTGTTTCCTAAAACACACATAAGTGAAATAATTTTCCAGAAGTACATGCATGAAAGCATTACCTTGATGCATAGCAACTTTTTTTACTAGTTTTCTTCCATACGACAGTTTCATCTTGCTGTGACAGCAGCTCCCAGCAAAGTGTTAATGTAAAATCCTGTATAAACTTCCACCTTTTCTGATTCTCTTTGTTACGAGCATTTGTGAATGGTGATGTCCAAACAAAGTATCCACCCGGTCTTAAAAGTCTATCGGCTTCAATCAGGAGAAGGCCATCTATACCATGTAATATGAATGTTAATAAATCACATGGTGCTAAAATATTGATAAAAATTCTACACAAATCAAAGAGGAGGGGAGGGTAAATAAAACAGAATAAAGGCAGGTTGAATGATTAGATTTAGATTCAATGCCTTTACACATCAGAACTCAGAAGGAAGAGTTTCAAAAGCCAACCTCAGTTTGTTGGATACTTCGCCAATATGGAAAGTAAACCTTAAAAGGTGTCTACTTATTTTAATAGGTGTAACTTTCGGAAACCCATGTAAGAAAGAACTAAATATGGGTATTTTCCGAAAGTATATACCGTATATTTTTCTTAATTCTGCACGGCAAAATTAGTTTTTGTTACATCAGAAACAAATAAGGAACGCACATAATGACTTGTAGACATTCCAGATAGAAGCATTTTAGTGCAAGTGATATATATGGTTAGCAACACACTTTTCTCATCGGAATGAGAAAGAGCTAGGTATTTAGCGTAGTTGAAAGGGCCAGAACAAAATAGAAGCCAGTCAACTGGCATAATTTTTCATTGGTCACAAAATAGTGTTGAATGTCTAAGTTCAATAGGGAAAAATTACAACACAGATGTAATTGAAGAACCAAGGAGTGGATTCTATTCTTATTTGATGACAACTAACTTCTTCCATTGACACATAAAGTATAGATGTATCATCTATATAGTCCAGAAAATAAATGTTTTTGTCAAATAAGTACAGAATATGATAAATGCATCTTAATCCAACACAAAGTAGCATAGATTGAAAGTTGAAAGATACCTTTCTGGTCCCAATCAATGCCACATCTTGCACAATGTAACATATCAAAGGATAGAGATGGATATGGCAACTGCTTTGAAGTGAAAGAAGCAATCATAGCAGGAAGACCCCTCTCCAGAGTGAGCTGAACTTGACTGCCAGAAGGCTCATAGTTTGCAATGCACATAGTCAAAAGCTGACTGTCGAAGAGATGTGCTCCAAAGCTACCATAGCCACAACCTATGTCTAGTATAGATCGAACCTGCAAATTTTAAGATGACAACATTCTCAATCAAATAAGATTTCAGGTAAGGAATATCACAGTCAAACTTCATGAGTTCAGGTCCAATGCCACTATAACCCAAAAAAACAAATCTAAAACAAGTCCCTCCAAGGCTCTTTATAATAAACAATTTTAGATGGTACATGTATAGAACAGTTATGGCTTATGACATATACAAGGTTACCATTTTATGCCCACAGGGAATATTTTTTAGAATATTCATTTATCATTTCACCAAGATAGTTAATATTTATATATTTTTAGTACTAGAAATGGAGATAACAAGCTCTTTAGAGAAAAAAACATGACAATAAGTATGCTGAATTTGACAGTGAGCATGTATCAAACTATTGAAATATAAGTACAATGAATAATGGCCATCATGAAAAATCAAGCACCAAACACTTGATGTGTCCATTTCAAGAGAGAGCAAACGTATTTACCCCAGCTTGTACGAGGTACGATTCATTTCTAAGTCCAATCATTTCAGCGATTTGATGCGAGTAGTCTTCAATACCATCAAACATATGAGAAGCTGAACGAAATGAAATTTGTTCTTCATCCAGCATCATCATCCTGTAATTAAATTACAAATGAAAACTTTAGGTATCAAAAATAGCCAAAAGTGCAACAGCAAGTAGGAGAAATGATGATATGTCATTTACCTCTTTGTCAAGCTTCCAGAAGAAAGAACCTCCTGTGCTGAGATCTTCACATTAGCAACCCAGATAACATCTTTTCCAGTAGGCCACCTTAAGGGAATTTTGTAATTCACTGGTGACAGAACTAAACAATTCTGCCTAAGCTCACGCCCGCATTGCCTGTCAACTTCATTGCCATCAGAAACTCCCAATTCTACATTCTCAGAAACATTGTAGCAAGGAACAAAGTTTTCAAACTCCTCAGAACAGAATTCCGACTCCTTCAACCTCAACGGACCGCGAGAAAACTCACCAATATCCAAAAGGTCTGAGACAAGCTTCTCTTGAAGCTTTCTATAACCATGGTAAATGTGACCTCTTGATGAGGATGAAATCGACAAAGTCCACCAAAAAGATCCAGTAAGAGCCAGAACAACTATAAACACTAAGCTGAATTTCAAAGAAAGCAACATCAACTTAAGCCGGCTTCGCGGGGTGCCAACCATGAAGGGATCAGAAGCAAAACCATTCTCAGCTATGCCATTGCCATATTTGGAATCAGAATTATTTCCCAAAAGAACCCTCAGAGGAAACCTCAAAGCAAAAGAGCTGTGATCTGAAGAACCCCTCTTGTCCAAATCTTCCCTCTCTGTTTTATCTTTAGATTGGGAGTCCCACATGTCATGGCCACTCTCAGGGACCCTAACACCACCTGACACACCTCTTTGCAGAGGCCTGGACATTCTCTGACCAACCACAACAGTAGCACAAACAAGTTCAACTATGAATAAATGTTCTTATGTTAACACTAGTAATGTATAAACCTACCCAGAGACCAATAAATACTACAACAACAAATGCCTTATGCCACTAGGTGAAGTCGGCTAAGTAGATCACACATCCAATTTGACTTGATTAAAGACCAAATCTTCAAGAGAACCCAGAAACCAATAGAAGAGTGTTAGTTACTTCAGCATCGTTAGATTTATTGGGATGAAATCAGCTACAGAATCTGGCTCCAGTTAAGCAAATGCAAACCTACAAAAAAAAACAAAACAAAAAAAAAAACGAGAAACCGTGTCAAACTTGATAGCGTGCGTTTAGAACAGTGAAGTTACAAAACCAACTCAGCATTATTTATATTCAATTAAAAAAACACAAAGAAAAAACACAAACTTTCTCTCATTAGGGAATCAAAAACAGGAGAATAACGACAAGGAAGAGCAGTAATTAATTCACCGCACCAGATCCATCACGGACCCAGCATTGAAATGGAAATGAACCAACATTTATAAAAACAAAAAAAAAAAAAAAAAGAAAAGAAAACTTGCGCGGTAATTGCCATATGGGTGGGTGGGTAAACACTGAAACAGAGCAGTGAAAAGCACTACTAGCTAGTAGTAACTAGTAACTACTAACCATGGCACAAGCTCTTTTTTTTTAGAAGGGAAAGTAATTTGCTGTGTGAGAATAATTGAGATCAAGCTAGAGAGAAAGAAAAATAACAATTTTAAGAATAAAAAGATGAAAAGTATTAGTAGTAGCACCTTGTTTGTTTTGTTGGAGTGAAGAAGAAAAGAGATTTCTGGAGGCGTGTGTGTGTGGTTGGTTGCTTGCAACACAAATCACAAGAGCGCACGCTGTCTGTGCTTGGTTTTGTTCTGATTTGGGTGTGTGTGGAACAGTGAGTGATTCTTCTCTCTCTCATTCGCCTCGTCGAATGATTAGCGTCTGTGTGTGCGCTATGGAAATTAGAGAGAGAGAGAGAGAGAGAGAGAGAGAGAGTATGAGACACTGTGATTCTAACTGAGTGTGCAAGCAGGTTAGCAGGTTTTGTACTGATCGGATTGTGACACAACACAAACACTACTCATGGGACAATATAATAATATTAATATTAATAATTTAAGAGGAAAAAGAATGAGATGCGGCTGAAGAAAACCCATAATTATTTTGTGTCAAAAATGAAATTGATTTTGGATTTTTCAAGTAAGATTTTGATTACAATCTTATAAATAGAAAAAACATAGTTAAAAAAAGAGATGTAAAAAACTGTAATTGCTTTTATGAATCACAATTCACAAGTAGCTAAATGACAAAATATATAATCATGTTCGAAGCCCAATAGGATAAATATAAATGACAAAATTCTCTTTTTCTTTTGAGTATATTTAACGTTGTTGTAAAACTTAAGATTCAAATTCAAATTTGTAATTGATTCACACGTTTGGTTTGGTGATCGTAATTAGCTAAATTTGTGATCGAAAATTAGTTAAGCAATAATTAAAATCGTAAATATGTTGTATTCATAATATGATAATAAATTAATAGTATTTTTTGAAAAGTAATTCTAAAGACCTTTAAAAGGATAAAATGTTAATAATATACATAATGAAAATTATTATGATTGATGAAATTGTGTGAATTTTAGTCTTCATTTAATTACTTTTTTATATAAATTTGAACCCTTTTAAAATATTTATTCAATAAACAGAAAAGGACTGTTTCATTCTTTCTTTTATTTGTTTACTACTGAAATGGAATTTCGTTTGTATTTATTTTTATTTAAAACTTTCAAATAATATTATTTCAGTTATACCATTCTTTCTACTTAATTCCTTGAATATTTTATTACACACTTGTCACATATGACAGAAAATAATGATAATTGATGTCACGTTAAGAAGTTAAAATAATTTTAATAAAGATGAAGTTACTGACTATATTATTTAATACGCGTATTATCCTCTTAAATGTATAGATAAAAAGATATAAAAATAATAACATCATTTAGATATAAAACCCTTTCAATATATTTTTGGTCAGTGAGCCAAACATTACTATTTAGTTTTAACAACTATTTTTTTAACTATTATTTTTTATCTGTGATTAAGAAATTAAAAATTAAAAAAAAAAACATTCAATTAAAGTAATTTTATGTTAACTTTTTTTTGTAAAAAAAAAACAATTATACTAATACTATAAATGATAGTACTGCTAAACTTGCTTTTTAATGCAAACAACAATAGACTTAAATGAAATCCTTCGGTCAAAAGGAAATTAAATTCATTAAATGAAATCCTATATTGGTGTGATTGTGATGTTAAAAGTGCATGTAAAGAAAGTGGTACTATAAATATTCTACTAAAAAAGAAATGGTAGTAATAGTAATTAATTAACAAGTGTCGTAGGAGTAAATAAGCTGTTATATATAAATCAATAAATGAACGCGCTTAACTTCGCTGGCAGAGTTCCAGAACGCGCTTTATTTTTATTTACTCGTGTATTTTAATTCTCTGCACACAGAATATGAATCATGATTCATGTACAGAACAAAACAATAGGATAGAAAAGTTCACAAGAAGGCACCCAATTAAATCTCCAACAATAAAAAAGTTGCCAACTAATGTGCCAAAAGAATGGAAAGTATATTGATCAAAATGCCACATGATCCTTTTATTACGTTGTTCTGTCTTCACTTTTATAGGGTGCAAAAGCCAGCTGGTCAAGATAATGATGCATAGAAAAGAAAGGGAAATTAAAGTGGGGAACTATTTTTTACAAAATTTAGATGTATAGTTATTTAGATACTTTTATATTTTTCTAATTAAAACTAAAGCTTTACTTTAATAATTTATTTTGATTTTTAATGTAGATTTTTATAATGTAGATTACAAGGGTGAAACATTAATCATGATTAAAGAATAACATTAAAAACATTTGAAGAACTGTGTTTAATTTTTGTTCCTTTTCTAATAGAAGGAGTTGTGGAAAACAAAGGAGAGCTTGAGACACCGCTAAAAGTCATAGGATTCTTTCTTTGCTGCTTCGTTAAGGGTAA
The DNA here is from genome assembly GCA_013407115.1 of Glycine latifolia. Classification (NCBI taxonomy): domain Eukaryota; kingdom Viridiplantae; phylum Streptophyta; class Magnoliopsida; order Fabales; family Fabaceae; genus Glycine; species Glycine latifolia. The sequence continues at coordinate 31,156,511 of CM023954.1, forward strand.
TGTAATATATCATTTGACTACTTGAGCCTGAAATGAGGGACACCGACCGACACATTATTTTATTCTTATTAAGCTATTGTATAATAATCTATAATTTTTTTAATTAATCAACCAATGATGCACGTTCGGATCATTCAAATTCACATTGCATGAGATCAAGTCGGCGTTGTTCGTTAAATGATTTGTGGGTACATATTTGTGGCGCTTTGGCACAAATGCACATTACTTTGTAGTGGGTTAGGAACATTACACGTTGTCATTTGGTGCTCAGCATTTTTGGGTGAAAATTCATTGAGCTATTGGGTTAGGGAAAGAGCTTTGACACTTCTTCTCATTAAACATTAATTAGTCAAATGTTTTGAAAATTGATGCGCAGATAGATCGCCTCCTCTAAACGAAAAGTATGTCATGTGAAAAAGGCTCCCTTTTTTTTTAACAAGAGATAATTTAAGATTTTTTATTTGTTACTCAATTAATCTCTTTTATTTGATCGATTTGTTTTGGGATAAAGTAATAATTTCAATTATGATTTTATGTTCTAATAGTGTGTTTGGAAAGGAAAATGAATATAATATTGGAAAAAAATTATACTTTTTTAGTGAAACTCATATTTTATCATTTACTTTAATTCAAAAAAATATATTTTATTTTCTTTCTCTAAACCAAACACTAACATAAAAGACTCTATACAAAATTATATGATTTCTTTAGTTTAAAATATAACTAAATAAAATTTTAGGTTCTAAATATAATTAAATTTAAATGAGCTTCAATCAGTTTTTTTCATTTTTGTTTTTAAAAATAACATCATAATTCCTCAAAATATGAAAATTTTAATTCAATAATATATATATATATATATATATATATATATATATATATATATACACATATTAAATATATGTCTAAACTAATTTATAAAATATAATAAATAAAAATTTTAATAAGTTTATCGAAATATAATTCTACTCCTTATATATGTATTTCTAAATCCCAATGAATATTAAGTTTGTTTTAATTGCATTTTTGCCTCCCTAATATAACGTTTGGGCAACTTTGTACTCTTAATTTTTTAAATTCTCGATTTTGATCACGATGTTTTATGAATGTATTTATGTTGTGAGATGGTGAGAATGCTGACTAGAGTGTTGACGTGAGTCTCAATTTTTACTTCCTCGATATATTGTTTTCATATTTTTCAAATTATAGGATTTTGATTCCCTGTTAATTGCAGGTTTTAACTCATGGCCTCAATGGTTTGATTAAGTACTAAACATCTATACCACCCAATACATTTGGTATAAATATAACAAAATAATTATATGTAAAGTTCTTTGGTGAGATTTAGAATGCAAAGATAAGAAAAACCTTATGTTACTTGTTTTGTATATAAAAAATTCGATTAATATTATTATATGCTAATAAATATTTTCATAATTAATATTATTTGAAAATTGAGTATTGTAAAAATAAATTTTAAAAATAATAAATATGTTGAATATTTAATTAAGAAAAATATTTATTTGAATTATTATTAATGCTATCATGTATGTTATGCACAAAAAATATCTTAGAAGTTTTTTCATTCAATTTTTTTATTAGTACAAAATTCTAAAATAATTTGTCAACTGATATATGGATGTCAGTATTAACACAAAATAAGATATTTTAAAATAGTATAAAAAATACATAATTTTAAAAATAATTTAACCTATTTTAAATTTAATTACTGTATTAAATTAAAATTTAATACAGTAACTAGTATACTAATAATTTTAATATATTAATTATTATATTAAATTTCAATTTTAATATGTTCAATTTTAATAACTAATACTCCATATAAATTTTAAAAAATAGTTTCTTTATAATTCTTTCAAAATTTAATAAAATAAATATTGTTTTTTAAAAATGACCTAAATATAACACATTTGTACGTATAATTGGGACAAGGGCTCCATGTCTATTGCAGTACAATCCAAAATAAGACAATAATGCGTGGAAGAAGAAACAAAAGATAAAGAAATTAACCAATTGGGTGAGCAATTCGAAGTTAAAACCCCACCCGTCCCCCTAACCTTTCCCACCCCTTTGCATGATACATGTTCAGACAATCAGTTTGGCAATTTGTTGTGAAGCATTTAGGATGAAAGTGACCCACGACCATGATGAAGATCAGTGATCACAATTTGCAATAGGGCTAAGGTAGCTTTCTTTTTTCCAATCGTTTGTGTCCTTTGTGTTATGTTGCCTGATTTGTTTAGGCCTCCTTAGGTAGATGGGTTTGCGTCTTGATTCAATAATTCAATTCAATGAATCAGCAAGATTGTGGGCACAATTTATATATATCGAGTAGTTTATATTTCTACACCAATCTAATTTGCATTAACAAATTTGTAGTGCAAAATGATTGAGCCCTTTCGTTGTATTTGTTTTCGGGTGTATGTTATGCTCAGAAGTGGGTCATATGCACTAATACAGTCTCTATCTATAGCCATCATCTTTTCAGAATAGGGCACAGTGACGTTCATTAGACGTAAAAAATAAAACAAGGGGACAGATAGCTATAATTAATTATCCTAATGGAAAGTGATTAATTAATTACACAGTAAATTATGAAGATTTTTCTCGAATCCTTACGGAAGAATAAAATCCATTATTGAAAGCAAAAGGAAGAGAGAAAAAAAGACTATTGTTAATTGTTATAACGAATAGTTACTAATTCTGCAAGAATTTAAGAAAGGACGTTACATGCAAATCAATTTTTTGTCACGGAATGCGTGAAATTCATGTGAGAATACCGTAAGATGACGCACGTTGTAACTAGCAGGCACAAAATGACAACTGTTGGAGTGTGCAAAATGTCTTATTTGGAAAATAGTATAGATTTTTATATGAATTTATGAAAAGTATGAAACATTAGTTAAAATGTGTAGAAATTAGATAAACAAACGTAGCATGGGTAGGTATAAATTATATTGAAAAATGGGCAAATTGATTGATGAATGAAGATAAGAAGATAGAGCATAGAAGAGTTAAAATTAAGGTCAGAAGAAGTGGATATGGGGTTGGGGTGGGACCACAGTGGTGCGGCGTTAACTGCGTCGGTGACAAAAAAAAGTGACGCGTCGGCGAGGGATGGAGGGGTGAAGTGTTACGTGTCGCAGGAGATGGAATCAATAATCTTCGTTTTCTTGGGTTAATGATCGCGAAGTGAAGTGTTGCTGTTTTTGACTATGATTGTTTCCTATTGTGGTGGTGTCAACGCGGAATTGATATTCGGGGTGTCAAGGGGTTCACGGGAGATAAATCTGGGATTAGGTGTCATGGTTGGTTATTTTTAATTTTTTTATTTGTAAGTTGGGAATGTTAGTGATTTTTTTACGAGAAGATAGATATTTTTTCTTACAAAGGATTATTATAATTAGTTTAAAAGTGAAAATAATTAGTTTGCATGCTGAACTAATAATCGACTAATTCGTCAAGGTCAAAGATCCATAATAGTTGGGATCAGAAGATTAAAAAAAAGAGAATATCAGCATGAAATTACTATAAATTAGCAACAAAAAATATTATTTAAAACTTACACATTAGATTGTCATGTTCGCCATTAGATTATTAGCTCTTGAAATCTGAGATCATGTATTGATTTCGTTATACTTTATTGTATTGTTCTGTGTGAATTCTAAGTTAAAGCCCCACCTATTAATGCATAATCGACGGATCAAAAGGGTAATATTATTATTTTTCTTTCTCTCAATCTTCTTCTGAAACGACCCCACCTTAAAACTTACGACAATGCCAATAGTTTCTATTCTTAAAACACCGTCGCCTATATATGTTTTCATTTTCTTAGCGAGCATATTCTTATTTGTTGTCACTATATATAAAATGTACATATTACTTTTATTTAATAAATTACATTAATTTTAAAATTAACTTACGACATTGACATAACATCAACGTTTCTATGATCCTATGGTTCGGAATTAATTTTTGTCATCTCATTCTTTCGAATAAAAGCCTTTACAAACTTTAAACAAAAAAAAAGAAAAGAAGCATTTTTTCAGTTTTCACTCTCGCTGTAGAAGGTGGATATAGCACTGCACCAAAATCAAACCCTGTAACTAAAGAAGTGCGTGACTACCCCACAATCTGTAGTTCAATACCACCCACATCATATCCTCATTGATTTCAATGATTTTCGCTTCATAGGTGGAGCCCAAAGTTTACTTTTAAAAGGTGCCTTTGTAGGGTAGTGGGTACTTGCTTTGCTGAATTACAATATAATTCTCCTTATAGGTTTTCATTTTAATATTTTATTATAGGTTTTCTTTTTATTAGAAAAATTAAAATTAGTAACGAAAAACTTAAATATGATTTTCAAAAAATTATCATTAAAATCCAGTAACCTCAGAATTAATTAATGATAGTAAAATGATATTTTGTTATTAAATTTAATCACTACTAACACATTATTTTTTAGTTGTAGTTGTTAACCAAATTAAGAAAAATTTATACTAAACCATTCTTTATTTCTCACTCTCTTACTCTACGAAGTCTTATTAATACGCAGTAATCAGTATTATCAATAGATTATATTTAGAGTGCATATTATAAGATAAAAATAATGTAATTTTTAATATAAAAAGTTGTTACTAATAGATCTCTTTTTTATTTCTAATACAATTTCATTGTAATCATTAATAAAATAATTATTTATTAAACTTTAACTGATATAGTAAATTTAATAAATAAGGTAACATTAAGTTATTAAATTTTAAGTTAGTTTGTATAGTCTTATTTTATCTAAGATACAAGGGCATTAGTCATTATTTCAGTCTAATGGATTATATTTAAGTCTTAAAAATTGTACCTTTTTAAAGAATCTTAAAAATGTTCCTGTATTAAAATAAAACGTGATAAGAAACCACCAGGGCTACCCTAATGGTGGTGGAAAATTCGGAATAGTATGTGATATGCATGAGTTCCTAATTAAATTCAAACTTGGGGCGATCATTATTAAAAAAATATGGGATAAGAAATATTTTACTATTTCTAATGGTCTTTATTATCCAATTTAAGTTCAAATACTATAGCCGGTAGGCGGTAGCTAAAAACTATTTGAGATATATATAGAAAAAAGAATTTAAGTCATTAAATTAGGACGGACTTAACACTTTCTTCTTCTTTTTTGTTGAGTCTACAAATTTGTAGGCTTGTAGCTGCAGAAAAATAGTATTTTGCATTGTTCGAGGAGTTTACAGTTGGTTAAGTCCAGGAGGATCTTTCTTCTGATCCCTAATCTGACTCCAATGTTTCTCGTAAATTTATCATTTCATTGAAATCAATAACCATTATACTATGGCAAGGGAATTTAACAGAATGGAGCCCATTATAAAAAGGACCTCTCTACGTTACACAAGTTAGAAGGTCAAACATAAGGTTTTCCTTCTATCAATGGTTTGACTCATGGCCCTGTAGAGATAAACTGAGAGTAGATCTACCTAGACTTGTAGGTGTAGATCTATCTTTTTTGGACATTTCCGAGTCTTTAAAAAATGCAAAATTCTAATAGTTCACTCTAATTAGAGTAATTTGAGTGATAGGAAGTGAGAAAAAAAGTAAAGAAAAGAACATGATAAGTGGTTTTATAAGGAAAAAGAGAGGGGAAAAAATAGAGATAAAAAGAAAATAAAGTAAATATATTTACAATAATTCTTGAAAATATCATACTCCAAAAAAAATTGTAGATCGATCTTCTAGAGAAGTTATTTTTTTAAAATTTATTTAATTATTTTACGTACCAAATACAAACTTATAAAAGACTAATGGATAATTGGCTATATATGAAATTTTGAATTTGAATCTTATTAAGAAGAGAGTTAATCTCATGTTATGATTTTTTAATTTAAATAAGTTTGTCTCTTTTGAAAAATACTAATGTTAGACAAAAAAAATATTCTATAAATTTAATTATAATACAAGAATAGAAGATAAATTTAAGAGATTTACAATGATTTAAATACTCTATTTAACCAATTGAGTTAGATCACTAATTCTATAAATCTATCTTTTATTGGTTAAGTTTAAGTTCGTCCAACCCTAAGGTTTGATGACAACAATCAAACCATTAATGAATAACTAATTTTATTAGTTGATGCTATGATCTAAGTGTTGGGACAAGTGTTATGTCCTACCTCAAATTAAAAGCTTTGACAAAGGACATATAAAAGATTTTAAATGCAATTGTCATTTATTAGTCTAGAAAAAGGAAAATATAGTTCAAAACTTCAAATATCAAGATATGACAAATAATTTTAGCCATTAAATTAAATTTTATCAACAAATAATGTTTGGTGCAAGTCTTTAGACTTACACATGATGTTAACAAATCTTATCCTAATAATTATAATTGTAGAGACATTTATACTTAGATTCATCTCTTAAAAATGTTATATTTAATTTTTTTTATCATTTAATTAATTGGAAGTTGATTTTAATAAATTAGTTTATATGTATCTTTTTAGTATGTAATAGATCATGCAATGAGATGTTTAGCATTTTTTTTACTTTGAAGATATACAATTATAATTTATTTTATTATTTATTATTTAGTATACCTATGATGTTAGTTGTTAGCTTATTGACAAATGTACCAAATCATACAAGTATTATTAAACAGAAAGTCCGAACATCGTATTCATAGGGACTAAGTCTATACTAAAAAATTTGTGCAAAACCAAAATTTCTAGGCAAAGTATAATTCAAGTTATAAGACATAGTGCAAGAATTTAAACTAAAGTAACAAACAAGTGAAAACAAGACAAAAACTCTCTTAGACCAATTATCGAACAGTTTGTGGGCTAATGTGGGTTTTGTGCAGAATTTTTTGTGAGAGTTGGGTGCTTGGCCTTCCTAAATCACTCTAGATGCAAATATTAATATTTTTCTCCCCATTAAATGCTAAAATAAGTGTTACTCTAATCCACAAATGTACCCTAACCAAGGTTTCTCTAGTGAAAGAGCCTAAATAACTTAACTCATCTCTTGATTCCTTAGAAAGTAAAGCTAAGTGATTTGGATCAATAAAAGGATTAAAAACAGATCTAATAAATATCATTTTATTCCTAGACATGATGAGTTCATTAGAAATCCCTTTCAATTCTTAGTGTCAAAAGCATTTTTCAATGTTGTTCGCACTATATAAACATGTATATAGGTGATCAAATTATAAACAAGACATTAATAAAGGAAAAAAGTAATAACATTAAAATTAACATTGAATAGGTAGTAGAGATAATTACATAAAAAGTGTTTAGTGCCTAAGTCCCCAACAATAGGAAAATTAGCCTCTGGTTGACATGAGAGGCTTACAAAATGAAGGTTTACAAGAAAAGGAAGATGAAAAATAGAGAGAATGGAGGAAATGGCAATGAAGCGGTGTTTTTTCCCCTCACAATGCCCTAAAATGATGCTCTGGTGATTCCAAGAGAACATTCCTTTTATATTGGGCACATAGCCTTTGTCTTGTCACTTTACATAAAGCATTACTTGTTGGGTGACTCCTTTGAGAATTCCAAAAGTCACCACTCAATAGCTGTTACTCATTGGGGGACTTCTTCAAAAATCCCAATTTCCAATGCCAAAATCTTCAAGTCAATGGGATCTGCTTGTTGGTTGAGTTGTACTCACTGGGTGATTTTTCCTTATGCATTGCTCTTTCCTTCCATTCATGAGTTGTCACATGGTTTCTCTTTATGAGCTTTCTTGTTGGGCAAGCACAACTCGTTGGGCAAGTCTTCCTTCAATGATAACTTTCAATCCTTTTCTCTATGAACTGGGAACTTGTAAAAAAAATGAGTAAATGCTAAAGACTTATTCAAAGCGGCAATGATGTTAAGAAAGCATTAAATTTTAACTAATTGAGACAAAAATAAATTAGGAAAAGTAGATAATTGTTGTGTAAAAATCGAGTGCAAAGATAAGCATGCACAACAATTATCATTATTTTAGAATTGTTATATTCTAAGTTTTTAATAATTTGAAATTTTACTATAATAAAAGATATTTAAATAAAATGTATTTGTTAGGGATTTTTGTAAGTTTTAAAAATAGAGTTCTATAGAGTACTTTTGTTAATTAAATATAAAAACAATAGTTGATTATTGACTAATAATTCTGTAAGGTGCAACATAAAAATTAGACTAACGTATAATGTATTTTAAAGAGTTTAATGATCATACATTATTAGTATAAAAACTTTGTAACCTCAACACTAACAATAGCTTCATGAGTAATCAAAGAATTTCGATCGGATTTTGGAGGTATCACTCGTAATGCTCATTAAGGATGGTTAACTAGTTATTATGAAAATTGTGATCACACTACCATCATGCATGTGAGGCTTCTTGCGATTTATCAGGGACTACGTATTGTGTGGCAAGCTAATTTGTCTCACATCATTTGTGAGTCGGATTGGTTGGTGGCTATTCATTTGATTCAACATGTACTACTGATTATCATCCATTTGCTACTATTATTTCAAGGATAAGAGCCTTTACCACCTACCCTTGGGTGTTGGAGTTTAACCATACTTACCGGGAAGAGAATACTTGTGTGGATAGTCTATCTAAGAGATGAGATCTCATTCTTCTCACTCTTTAGTTTTATTGGATACTTGTTCAAGTTCTCTTAATGTTTTTGTTACAACTGATGTTGTAAGTACTTTGTACCTCTGTATGCAGTTTTGTTTGTTTCCTTTCTGAATGATAAAATAAAACTAATGTTAAAACTACTTAATGTTATCAAAACTTTGAGATCATTGTATGATACTTTACTTTTAATATTAAAATGAGTTTCGCTCAAACTGATTTTAATATTATTTTTATCAAGTCATGAATTTAATTTAAAACTAATGTTAGTCTACACTCATTTTCTATTTTACTCAATTTTTAATTTTATTTTTTAGATAATTGTTTTAAAAATAGTTATAAAATTGTGTCAAATTTCAGATTTTTTAAAATTGTTTTTATGTTTTTTTAATCTATAGATGTGAGCTAGCCCACAAGCTAAATGGTGCGGTTTTGCAGGCTTTCAGAATTGAAGTTTAATTAAAATTCAGACTTAATAAATAGGTTATATAGGTGGTAAGTTATGGGTTGTATGTGGGTTTATATTTAAACAGGTGGGATTATCCATAGACCCACCACTACCTATCATTAATGGTTAAGTAAAACTTTTTTTTCCACTAATAAGAGTACAACACAAAGATATGTTAAAAATAAAAAAAATAAAAAGATTTCCTTCAACACAAGTTGATAAAGTGCATCCATAAATAATAAAAATCAGTTTTATATATATATTAGATTTGTTTCTTAAAATAAGTAGAAAATTGTTTTTTCAAGCAAATATATTTTAGACAAAATATACTAAAACCAAAAAGTTTCTTATTGATTAAAATAAATACCTACTTTAACAAATAAGTTTAATACTGAACTTTTATATATATATTAAGCAATTAATGTGTTAACATTTTTATATAATTAATAATTATGAAAAATTAAACTTTCATGAATTAACTATTAATTAAAAGGATCAAAATGGTTACCTTATAAACCCTTCCACTTTAGACTCAACGTTATTCAGAATTTACTAATAGAAAATAAAGAGGAACATAATGGTTGTCGTAAACACAAAAGCATCCATGAACTCCCCAGTTGATGATCTCAGTCAATGAAGATGCCTGAAGGATTGTTTTGATAATGGCAAAGCCAAATATTGAAGCATTCTCTAATCTCTAGCATAAAGTCAAATTCAAAGCCAAAAGCTAAAGGATTTAAAGACACGAGAAGACATTTGAAGAAATTACTCTAGGATCTAAGGTAATTTTATAAACTCGCAACTCATCCATTAAGCTATGCTATATGATCCAATCTAAAGCTTTAAAATTGAATACAGTGTTTAATTGTTGATCCATTAATAGAAATTTTATGTAACTCAAAATAAAGGAAGAGTGGAAATAGTTTTCTAAATTTATTAATACATAGAAACCAATATTCATGGAAGTTAAAACATTAAGTTAAAGAGTTCAAAATAAAATGTTAAATCAATAATATAATTTAATATATGTTAACATCATTAAATGAAAATTACTTTGTAGCCACAGATTATATTTAGCGATGGGATGTATTTTATCACTGAAAGCTTATTTCACCTACAATTTTAAGATATCCATAAGTAAAGGTTAAAAGTTTTACCTATATTTTCTTTTCATGTTACTAGAGGAGAGCGTTTGGGCTAGAGCTTGTGGGCCATCTGCTCAATTCGCAGCCCTCATGATTTTTAGATATCAATTTTTTTAGCTCTTTTAAATTGTTGGTTAAACGGGCTTAATCACCGGCTTTGGGGATAGCTCATGAGCTTTTTTACGCCTTAATTTAAAAATGTCCTTTTCTAGTATAAATATTAAAATTTTAATATAAACTGTTTTAGAAAGTTATATAAAACTTATTTTAAAACACTGTTTTAGATTTCCCCCACACTTATAATCTTGGTAAGTATCTTGGTTTCCCTGTTTTGACTAGCAGGGTGAAGTAAAGTGATTTTAGTTTTATTTTGAACCGTATTAATTTCCAGTTGGCGGGATGGAAAAACAAGTTACTTAGGACCTGTTGGATACAAGCCATTAGTGCTTTTAAGAGTTTATTTTTATTGGAAATATAGAACTTTTTCCAGTAGAGAAACTCTCATAAGCACTTCTAACCTTGTATCTAAACAAACTCTTAGTAGAGCTGGTAAGGTCCCCTTGTGCAAATTGTCATTAGATCTATTCCATCTTATACGATGCATAACATGTTAATTCCTAAGGGCACGTGTGAAGCAATTGAAGCCAAGGTTATAGGTTTTGTGTGGGGCTTGAATGCTACTCATTGGGTGGACTATGAGACAATCACAAAGCCAAAGCATAAGGGTGGCTTGGGAATAAGGAAAACAAGATATCAAAATATTTCCTTGCTTAACAAGCATACTTGGGCACCAATGAATTACCCTGACAGATTATGGGTCTATATGTTATCTAATAAATACTAGAGTAATAACAAATCTTTTCTAAGTTAAGCTTAAATCAATGAGCTCTTTTACTTGGAGTTCAATCTTCAAAGCTTTCAAATGCCTGAATGAAGGATTCAATTTCCATGTGGGGCGTGAGAATTGTTCTCTATGGTGCCTAATTGTTTGCATGGGAAGAAAGTGTGATCTGGTCATATTTGTGTATATCAGTGATTCTCAATTGTGCCTATATGATATTTATGATAATGGTTCTTGGAATTGGAATGCTTTATCTATCGTGGTTCCTCAAGGGGTGAGAGATATGTTCTAGAATATCTGTTTGCATGAGGATATCCCAGGTACTTTCATTTGGAAACCTTCCTCAACTGGAGTTTATTCTACCAAAACTATCATTAAGTGGTTAGACCATGACAAAACCATTCTAAATACCTATGAAGAAAGTTGGGCCTGGATCTGGAAGTTGCCATTACCAAAAAATCTAAAACACTTCATCTAGCTCACTTATAAGGGTTGTCTGCCTACTAACTCTTTTCGCTTCATGTGAAATTTTCCTTTTTCTTTACCTTGTAGGTGTGGAGCATATGACGAGACATGGATTCATTCTTTATGGGATTACCTGAAGTGATTCTAATTTGGAGAAAGCTTCATTTTAATGATGACTATAACTTCTTCAAGATCAATGAAGTTAAGTGGTTGTGTTCAAACCTTCCAACCTCAAGAGGTCAGATGTTCAAAATTGTGTGCTGGATTATTTGGAGAAGCCACAATGCATTTTCGAGGATAAGGGTTGGTCTTTGTGGTTTACCTTAAGTCAGATTGTGTCGTTTCTTCATTCTACAAGACACTCCTTCATTGATAGCACATCGATAAAGCTCCCCAAGCATGTCAATTAGTATGCTCCTTTTTGTAAGTTCAACATTGATAGTAGCTCCTTGGGTAATGTAGGAATTTCGGGTTTTGGAGGTATCATTCGTAGTACTCATGGAGGATGGTTAACTAGTTATTAAGGAAATTGTGATCACACTACCATCATGGATGCATGCGAGGCTCCTTGCGATTTATCAAGGACTGTGTATTGTGTGGGAAGCTAATTTGTCTCACATCATTTGTGAGTCAGATTGGTTGATGGCTATTCATTTGATTCAATATGGTCTATTGATTATCATCCCTTTACTACTATTATTTCGAGAATAAGAGCCTTTACCTCCTACCCTTGGGTGTTGGAGTTTAATCATACTTACCCAGAGGAATACTTGTGTGGATAGTCTATCTACGAGATGAGATCTCATTCTCCTCACTCTTTAGTTTTGTTGGATACTTGTTCAAATTCTCTTAATGTTTTAGTTACAATTGATGTTGTAAGTACTTTGTACCTTTGTAGTTTTGTTTGTTTCCTTTCTGAATGATAAAATAAAACTAATGTTAAAACTACTTAATGGTATTAAAACTTTGAGACCATTGTATGATACTTTATTTTTAATTAAAATGAGTTCCACTCAAACTGATTTTAATATTATTTTAATAAAGTCATGAATTTATTTAAAACTAATGTTAGCCTACATTCATTTCCTATTTTACTCAATTTTTTAATTTTTTAATTTGTTTCTAAAATGGTTATAAAAAATGTGTCAAATTTCAGAATTTTTTAATTTTTTTAATGTTTTTTTTAATTTATAGATTCAGGCTAGCCCATTTAGCCCACGAGCAAAATGATGCGGTTGCGGGCTTTCAAAATAGAAGTTTGATTAAAATGCAAACTTAATAAATAGGATTTATGGATTGCGAGTTTTGTGGGTGTATGCTTCAATAGGTGGAATTATCCATATATCCACCTCTACCTATCATTAATGGTTAAGTAAAACTTATTTTTCATAGAAGTTTATTAAAACTTACTCCCAGTAGCAAGAGTACAACACAAAAATATATTAAAAATATAAAAAAAGATTTCCTTCAATACAAGTTGATAAAGTGCATGCATAAATCATAAAAATCAGTTACATATATATACATGTATTACTTGTTGATCTAAGCATCAAACACAATTACCCTCTAATATTGTTCCTTGGCATCTAGCACCTTTTTTTGGCCCATAGAAAGATTCATCTAAATGATAATAATATTGCATGTACAAAATATAATAAAAACTTCCATTGCATTTTGGGGGTGTTAGAAGAATAGATAGAAAGAAATGAGAGGTAAAAAGACAAAAGAAAAAGAAAAGTTAACAAATATAATAAGTGAAGTGATAAAAAAGATAATTTTTTTTTAAAGAAAAGGTATGAATATATTGATAATTGTCATATGTTCCTATATTTTGGTGTTATTTTGGGACAATTATTTGATATATTTTATACTTTTGAATTTTATTTATGTTCGTTTGAGTTAAGTTTGAACAAAAAACTTGGTTTAATTAATATTTTCTAATCTATACCTTTTATGCTTGATTTCTAGTTTAATTTCTTGTGGGAAGTAAAGACCAAGCAATGGAGGTGTTCCAAGAATGATTTTGATGCATCAAGGATCCCTTGAGTTGAAGTCTAGAGCTTTGGAGGAAAAAGAAAACTTTGTGGAAGTTTTGAAACTTCGCACATCTGTGCAACATAATTGCACACTTGTGCAAGGTTAATTTTGAAGCTGCAAAAATTGCACACCCCTGCAAAGATCACACACATGTTGCAACAATCCCTTGTGTGAATTTTATCTTATTTTTTTTATTTTATTTTGTTTTGGGCTTGGATTCTATTTAGCCCTTAGCTTTAAATAGGAATTTTTTGGCCTAGTCAAGGGTTTCAACACTTTTACCTTTGAGAGATAGAGACACCAAGATGTTCTTGATGGCTTTGGATGTAGATGAATTCCTTCTTCATTATTTCTTCATCAAGTGCTTCTTCCTCCATGGCCAATAGCTAAATCTTCTTTTTCGTTGGGGTTTAATGTAATTGGTCCTCCTTTCATGTAATTGGTATCTTGTTTTTATTCAATAAAGCATTATTATTTATCTTTTTCTATGATTAATGCCTTGATCACCCTTTCACATGATTCTATGTATTCAATTGTAATTGGAAAATTATTTTGAATTGTGAACTAGAGAGAACACCCAATAACTTTTATGATTAGGGATATGTTAAAATGCATTGGACATCAATAGACCATTTTTCTTTATGCAAATTGTTTGATTATGCTAATTCAAGGGATTGATAATATAATTAAGGATTTAAGTCTTTTCACTTAAGAAATTAAGATTGAGATAAAATTGTGGATTGATGATAATATAAGTTTAATTGAATAAGAATTTGTAGTGTTTGTATGTTAGGAAATCCAATGAAGTTAAACCCAATATTTTTTCTCATTGATATTACTCCAAGTTTCAGCACACACAAAATGTTTGATAATATTTGAAAACCCAAATTTCTCTCACTTTTTCACTCTTGATAAATTCTGAATTTTTGTAGTCTATTTAATTTACTAGAAATTACTCATTTATCACACAAATCCTTGTAGAGATGATAACTTATATTGTATTACTTGAATGATTTGATACTCTTTCCAAAATCTCTTTCCCTTTCTCTCTCTCTCTCTCTATATATATATAAGTGAGTTTGCTTAAACTTAAATAAAATAACTTTAAAATAAGTATTTTTTTATATAAAACTTTTTTAAGAGGCAGATAAAATTTGCTTATTTTAGTAAAAAACTATTTTTTTTAAGTAGAAGTATTTTAGATAAAACATATTAAAAAATAAAAAGTTACTTATTTGATTAAAATAAATACCTATTTTAACAAATAATTTTAAATAAACAGAAATTATATATATATATATATATATATATATATATATAACAATTAATGTGTTAACATTTTTATATAATTAATAATTATGGAAAATTAAACTTTCATGAATTAACTATTAATTAAAAGGAACAAAATGGTTACCTTATAAACCTTTCCACTTTGGACTCAAGGTTATTCAGAATTTACTAATAGAAAATAAAGAGGAACAAAGTGGTTGTCGTAAACACGAGCATCCATGAACTCCCCAGTTGAAGATCTCAATCAATGAAGATGCTTGAAGGATTGTTTTGATATAATGACAAAGTCAAATATTGAAGCATTCTCTAATCTCTATCAAAGTCAAAGCCAAAAGCTAAAGGATTTAAAGACACGAGAAGACACTTGAAGAAATTAGTATAGGATCTAAGGTAATTTTATAAACTCCCAACTCATCCATTAAAGCTATGCTATATGATCCAATCTAAAGCTTTAAAATTGAATTACAGTGTTTAATTGTTGAACCATACGCTGCATGATGAACTCTGTCTGGCAGCACGCCATATATTGTATTATTGTGAGATAAAATCTTATGCCAGGGATAAGGAGATGGACACTGGCTTTTCTTTGTTGTCCCACACTTTCTCATTTGGCATTTGCCATAAACACCAGAGCATAGATACAAGTGAAATTTGCTGGCTACCATTTAGGTATTTTAGCCTTGAAAAGAGATTCAAAGAGAAAGTTTTTGTAATTATAACAATCAAATGAGTAATTAAACCTTGTATTATATATGTTGCTACGTCAATAACTGATCTTATCCTGAAGAAGACCTGTTATATTACATACACCATAATTGATAATCTATTACGTGTTGAAAATCTAAGGCATTACAACAACACATGTGGATCTTTATAAAATAAAAAATCAACACCACTTGTGGATCAATTTCATTTATTGCTTGGTCCAAAGGGTGGCCACACACAATTGACACAAACACAAGGCCTACCTTGCCCTTAAGATTCATTCACTTCCACACCAGCACATATAATCTTAAGCAACAATTCCTTCAACTACTTCCATTACTCAAGAGAGTGATGCTTTGTAAACATCACTATGAGAGTTGCGTGTTTCGTTGTTCAACAAATGAATCATTGCACGAAAAACAAACATGACATGTCAGCTTAACTTGGTTACCAAAGAGCACTAGGTCCCAGCATTGCATATTTGCATGTGACGGACTTAACGATCACTAACTGTAATTGATTTGATGGTGTTTAGTGGTAGTCTTAATCCATGGCCTCGCAAAACATGGAGGCACTTTATATTTTAGTATAATTAATTTGAAAGAATTGATATTGAAATAATTGATTTTGAAAAATTAAAGTAATTTTTTTAATGTGCTTAAGAGTGATATTTTAAAATAAGTTTAAAAGAATTTGTTTTATTTCTATGAATGAGTTGTAAAATTAGTTTTGAAGTATAAATCCATATAAATTTTTGTGAATCTTACATTTAAAATAAATTATCTTTGATATAAAAAGGTTTTACATTCCTCATCTCATCATATATAAGTATAGAGTGTGTAAATAAATTGCCACACAATTGTTCTTATTTAATCAATGGTTTTGAGTCAATTACGTTAAAATTTAGTTAAAAAGTTGTTACTTAACTACAACAAATCCCCATGCTCTGGAAAGGGGAATGTTGACTTGGGCCCAATTCCCGAGGGTGTGGACCTCGGCCCATTCCATGTTTAAGGAACAGAATCCATAAACCTAATTCGTCTCTATAAATACAGCATTTTTAGATGGAGGCAGTGAGAACGTAGAATTCAGAATTCCACAGAGAATGAGAGGATTCTCGTTTGAGTGCAGAAAGAGTGAGCTTTCTGTGAGGTTCTCCGGCGCAAGACTGTTGAGAGTGAGTGACTCCGAGAGGTTGTGAGTGGCCCTTGTTGAGTGTGTTCCCTCCATTATTGGTGAGGTTGAGCGAAACTCCGGCGAAAGGCCGTGGAGTATTTCTGTAACCATTATTGTTAATAGTGGATTGATTTCTGGACAAGGTCCCGTGGATTTTCCAGTTTCTGGTTTTCTCCCACGTAAAGCTATTGCCTGTGTTATTCTCTCATGCTCATCCTCATTTGTTTTTCACATTTCCGCACTTATTTTACTGTTTGATTGATTGAAGGTTGAGTCTGTGACTCCCTATTGTTTGCTGTTTGGTGGAGTGGAGAAGCGCACCTCCACGGTTTACCACAACATCTTAGACTACAGAAAATTTCACGCATGAAGAATCATGAATTTGGGAACAAAAATATTTTGTATAATTTTAGTTTCTGTACGCAGGACTCCTTGTCTATCCAAATATATTAGAGCTATTAGTGTGTTTAGTTTGGTGATAGAAAATTATGGTGAGTGCAAAATCACTACAAAAATAACTATTTATTGCTCTTAAAAATCATGATGAGTTCAACTCATTATCATTTCAAACACAAACTATGTTCAGATAACCATTGAACATTTGTTGAAGGATAGCAAACATACTTTTGGAAAAGGAAATATAATGTATTTTTTACTCTCAACTTACTTTTAAAAGTATTCAAACAATACCTTAAACATGCTAAACATGCATTAGAGCTTTGGGCATATGTTTCAGAGTGTTTGTACAATTGTACTGTTAACTGAGAAATTCTGAAGAATGTGACCGACAGAGAGAGATGGCTAGTTATTGTTGTGTTCTCCATCTTTGGATCATACCATATGATTCATATGATGTTGGATGTCATAATGAATCACAAAACTCAACGCTACATTTTTAAATTGTACGTCCACAAACGGTTTAGAATGGGGACTAATGTCACTTGTTAAGTTTTCATGAAGGAAGTATGGGTCTGTAAATGCATGCTCATCAGCAAGTATGGGGAAACATATAAATTTTTAAACAGTATATAAACGGCAAAAGAACCTACATAGGTTTTTTTCGAAAAAAATTATCAATTTGGGGCTGTTTTGAAACATATTACCAATCTGGTGCTGTTGGTCACGCCCAAAATGGGCGTGACCTAATCCGTCTCTAAATCAGTCGCTAACAGTTTTTCGATAGAATATTGTTTTTTTATGTTTGTGACGAAAAATTCTGTCGCAAAAACTGTTAGCGACTGATAAACTTATCAAAACGGAGGTGCATTTAGCAATTATTAGCCATCTTCGTTTTAGTCTCTATATCAGTCGCTAGCGGTTTTTGCGACGGAATTTTTCGTCGCAAACATAAAAAAACAATATTCTTTCGAAAAACTGTTAGCGACCGAATTAGAGACCGATATTGAGACGGATTAGGTCATGCCCATTTTGGGCGTGAACAACAGCACCAGATTGGTAATATGTTTCAAAACAGTCCCAAATTGGTAATTTTTTTAAAAAAAACCATATGTAGGTTCTTTTGCCGTATATATACTCTTTTAAATATTTTTTTATTAGTTAAAATTTATTAAATATTTTTTTAAATTTAATGAGCCTAATGATAATTTTGTATTTTTTAATAAACTATTCAATATTTCCTTTGAAGAGCAAAGCGACATTTAAATTTTTTTTCAACAATAAAGATTATATTAAAAATAAAGTGACAAAAAAAGTGTTAATGACAATTTTATTTTTACTTTTGTTGGTATATAGAAATCAAGGATAATATAAAAAAAATTATAATTACTTAAATATTTTATTCAATTAATTAAGTTAAATTCTTGACTACTAATTCTTTTGAAAAAGAAAAAAAAAACTATTTTCATAGTCTGTACATGGTGTAATCTTCTAAACCGCAAACTTTCGGTTCATTCTCCTTGGAATTTCAATTTTGAAGGACCCAACAACAAAATGCTAAAACTCACTCTGACTGACAGTTGCATATGGTAGCCTTTCCTAAATAAATACTATGCATTAAATGATTTTTCAGACGTTAAAGGGGCCACTTCCATATATATTAGAATTTCCCACCTTCGAGAATTCCAATACAATCTTCTCTCCTATGTTTGAATTTTATTTTGGGCCTTCCACAATTTGTAATCGATCAGCCATTTATCTATAGAACTTCCTCTCTCATTTTTCTAATTGAAAATATTATTGTTAGAGTGTAATTATTTCTCGAACCAAATAACCACATATCCTTTCAAAATTGATAAAAACCAATGGCTCATTTGTGGTGACGCGTGTTTTAATGTGAATGGGCAATCTTGCTGGTGCTTAC
Organism: Glycine latifolia; assembly: GCA_013407115.1. Taxonomy (NCBI): domain Eukaryota; kingdom Viridiplantae; phylum Streptophyta; class Magnoliopsida; order Fabales; family Fabaceae; genus Glycine; species Glycine latifolia. Next base: position 31,175,592 of record CM023954.1, read on the forward strand.
AATGCCCCCAATAAACTCCGAAAATTGTTATGAAGTTATTATCTAAAAAATTTCAAGTTAATTAAAATTTTGATGACTAAGATTTCAATAAGATTAAAGTGGTTTAGTTTCTGTTTAAATATTGTCTTTCACGGTTTCTCGACAAAATTATTATGCACATGAAAGAATAGAGAGTTTGGACAAGGAATTTGAATTTGAAATAGCATTTACAACATTTAGAAGAAACAAAAAGGTTACTTGAAGACATTATACATCATTAGAGAAAACTTATAAAAAATATTACTATAAAAAATACTATTAATTAAAATTGTGACAATAAGAATTGTTAGAGAAAACGTTTATATAATATCCTTTAGTGTGAATCACTATTGATATGATTATCACTTTTTATCAATATTTAGACAATTTTTTTAAGTTGAAAAATATAATTGCTTGTTGGACTAAAAAGAATTTATAATCCAAAATAGATTTTATGTTTCACTCTTAAAGATTTATTTGTTAATATATAGAATTACTAGTAAAAATTAACTTCTTATAAATATAATATTTTTAAACCTATTTACGATTTTCATGGTTAACAAAAGTACAATATAATTGTTGCTTAAATTAGAAATAATTAAGATTTTAATAATTTTATAAATTGTTATGATATATACGTTTAATAATAATTTAGCTATTATACTTTATTCTTTTTCTAAAAGTGTACTAATACTTAGTTGAATTTAGAAATTTTTTTAAGGGATTTATACTATGGATTTGGTATAGAAATTCAACAAAGATTAAATTTAATAGGGTAGGTAACATTCCAACTGAGATATTGTCATGGAGAATTAAATCTGCCAAACTCTGAAATTAGTTATAGATTATTCTTTGACTGTGGCGGAATTCAAAGGTCAATTAGTTTCCACACACCATATTTATGCATTGGCACGTCTGTTCTGTACGGTTTAAATTTAAATTGTCCAACGCATTCTAGTAGACATTCAGGAATATAAAATTTAATGGTAGCCTGGTAGGATTCTGAAATGCCCCCAGAAGACTGCTTGTTGGAATATCAACCGAAATCAGATATCAAGTTAGAAAATAATTCGTAGAAAGCTCATACCCTAATCGAATTCTGTCCCCATATAAAAGTACTTAAAATAATGTTAGTTTTTTGAAAAATATATATTAAAATAAGTAGTTTTTTTTGGATAAACTAATATTTAGCTAGTTTTTAAATAATGAACTTAAGCAAAGCTTTTTAAGGTCAAACCCTAATCGAATTCTGTCCCCATATATTATTTTTACTTTACCTTTTTTGTTTGGTATTCAAAGGGGCTTAAAGCCCCAAAGAGGAGATTACACTGTTATAAAGCTTGGGGTAGAGATCCCCTTACATAAAAACTAATCAGCTGCAACAAAGGAGCTGATGGTTCCTCATAAATCATATAATCAGCCACCATATCACATGCAAGACTAGCCATAGCATATGCACACCTATTAGCCTTCCTATATATATATATATGAATAACATAAACTGACCTCAATTGTTTCATCAATTTTGTTATTGCTCGAACCAAGGGTGCTCCAGACGACATGCATCCAACTTTGCCTCCTTTAATGCTTTTAACAACAGATTCTGAATCTACTTGCAACAAGATATTTTGCATAACTTGATCTCTAGCAATACGCAAGCCCTGTAAAACTCCCCATAACTCAGCAACAAAGGCTGAAGTGTAACCCAACATTTTTCGCAAATCCTATTTTCCATCTGCCATGATGATCTCGCAGGAGGCCTCCACAAGTAGCCATATCTTGTGATGATTTCAAAGATCCATCTGTATTTAAGCAAAACCAACCTTCAGGAGGAGAGTTTCATTTCACATGAATTTCCACTTTGACATAATTTCTAGAGGGATTAAATTGAAAGTGGGCAGATTTGTTTTTCTTCCAATGATGACAGATTTCTTCCCAAGGTTTGCATGTATAAACAAATGAACCATCACGTTGTTGTATGTTCCTCCAATACCAAAAATAATAGCAAGTTGTGGCCCCTAATTCAGGCCAAGGAGAATAGCCTTGAAGACCAACATCACTGCTAAGATTAAATTATATCCATTCCTGAAATTGCATACCAAAGAAATCATTTTTAAATTTTATAGCAACAAGGTCGTTATTCCAACTCCATAGGGTCTGTGAACAGTCTCATAAGACATGCATAGAAGTTTCTTGAACTACGAGACAATGATTGCAATAAGGAGAACCAATTCCCCATTTTGCAAGCCTACTTTTTGTTTTCAATCTTCCATGAGCTACTTGCCATTATGAATACTCGAATTCTCTGAGGCACGACTAGTTTCCAAATTCTTTTCCACATACCTGTAGTTTCTAAATTATGAAAATTACTTATATGTTTGTAAGCACTCGACACCGAAAATTGGCCCAATTTGTTGCCTGGCCATAATCTTCGATTTACCAGTTTCTAGATTAGGAGGAAGAATAGTCACAACTCTTTGAACAATATTATTAGGGAAAAGAGACTCTAACATGTTTCTATTCCACTCACCTTGGTCATCCACCAAATCCTGAGACACATATTTAGCATATGAGGAGGAATTTTTGAATTAACATCAATCAATTTCATACTAGAATCGATCCATCTGTCATGCCAAGCATTAATTGAAGTACCCTCCTCAACTGACCACACTTCTGATTCCAAAAGCTTAGGCCAAATACTAGCCATAGTTTTCCATATGTCGGAATTTGATATCTTTACTTGCAACACATGTTGGTTGAAGTTCTCACTATTGATTTTCTGTTTCTAAAAAGATATTTCATAAAGATAAGAATAAAAAATATAAAAGTTTAGATATTCAATTTATATATTTATTCCATAAAGATAGAAATATTTAGATATTCAGTCTATATCTTTTATTCCATAAAGATAAGAATATTTAGATATTCAGGCTATATCTCTTTAGAGAAACTGTTTTTGTATGTGATCCATTTATTGGCCAGGTTCACCCACTAACTCATTATCTTATCACATTCAAGATTGAGTTATGTGATGTGCAGAACTCTATAAATAGAACTGAACACTCTCTGTTTTAGATCACAAAGCCTACTCATCTCTTCAGAAAACACACCATCGAGTTTGAGCGAGTGAGAGACTGCAAAACTAAAACTCTAAAGATTACTTGAAGGTTGATAGTAATGGCTGGAGGTAGGTACTTCTAAAATTTATTTTTCTATTTCCGCTTCCACTGTTTGATATGAACGTGTTGTTTATGTTTGTTAATATGTTCAGACTAATATAAATTATTTTACATTTGGTATATCAGAGCTTTATTTTCGCCTCTGCCTTGCTTTTATTTGACACTCATATTTTTTAAAAAAATATTGAAATATGGGTATTTTATTTGAACATTTTAATTATTAAGAAGCCTTGAAATCATATGAAAATTGAATTTCTAAGCTTTCTGTGAATTAAAATATGAATTTCGGTATATATAAAAAAAAGGTTGTTTCGCACTACATGGATTTCAAACCTGCATCCAGCAGGATATACTATTTTGGTCAAACTCGCTAAACCACTGAACCAATTAAGTTTTACTGATAGTTATTGATTTTTCTGTCTGTTATCTTTGGACTGTGTGCATTATTGCTTTTATGAGAAAGCCTATGCTTGTTTCTCCATCTCAAGTTGTTGTTCAATCTTTGGAGAATTTTGTTTGTACGGTGCAGCCATATACGTACTATTTAAGTTTTATAAGATATCTTAATGTTTTAATTAATAATTAATTATATTATCAATTAATGTTGCTCATAATTAATTTATTTAATAAATTATTTGGGTCATGAGTTATGTGTTTAAAATTATTTAAATTGTATGTTTATTTATGGTATTTGTTTAAACATACAATATTATGTTAAATAATTTATTGACATTAATTTTAACGAGCTTATATGTGATGTTATTTCAATTTATTTGCATTATTGAGGATGTTATGCAATTATTTAGCTCTTATTAAGAATTAATTAATGTTAAGTGATTAATATAATTTAATTGATTAGAGAATAGTCACAACATCTTTAATTGATTAAACTTATATATTAAGTGTTCAAGTCACATTAAAAACATTAATTATGATTAATCATATGTAATATAATAAAATCTACCCACAAGAATTTTATTATATTTGTATGACCAATTAGGATAAAATATCAAGTTATATTTCTTAATTTACCCATAAGAATTAAGAAGGATAATTATTATAATTTTATAGTTTTATCATAAGTTTGAATCTAATTTGAGTAAGACTTTAGCCCACAGGAAAGTTTTATGTCACTAGGTTCATAAACTAATACATGTTTTACATTGGTAAAAACATTATATTTATTTAGTCTCAAATTATGAATACTGAAAATGTATGTTTGAATTTCAGTTAATCAATCTGGAAACATTTCTGATATTAAGTGTGAAATTCCCGAATTAAAAGGGGACAATTATAAGGTTTGGAGGGAGAAAATTCTTCTTCATTTAGGATGGATGGATATTGACTATGCTATTAGGAAAACTGAACCACCGGGTATTAATGAAACTAGCACTCCAGATACTATTAATCTTTATGATAAATGGGAGGAATCTAATCGTCTCTCTATGATGTTCATAATGACTTATATATTTGCTAGTATCCGTAGTTCTGTTGATCAACATGAAAAGGTCAAGGATCTTTTGAAGGCCATTGATGATCAATTTGTTACATC